>MU226533.1:1245289-1278331 GCA_018584345.1 Thuja plicata
TATATGATTGATATATATATATATATATATATATATATACACCTGAGTGCTTGAGGGAGACGATTGCTGTTCGTCTATGGTTGGGAGTGCAATGAGATTGCCTGTGGTTAAACGAGCATTGTAAATTCAACAATATTGGGTTACATACAAACAACAGGCTGATGTTTTTATGCAGCCAAGGGTTTTTGTACTACAACTTGAGAGAACGATAAATTGTTATGAAGAGAAAGATAAGCTACATATAACAGTACCTCTTCATTTCTAGTAATAAGACTACAAAAAAAATGGAACTATAGCATTGTATTTGTCATAGTCATCAAACAAATAAATGATATGATGGAGGGCCTAAATTAGCATTAAATTCTATCTATTAGCCAAGAAAATGGATCATTTTTTCCAGAGAATAATTTACAAGGCTATCATTGTAGAAAAAGATAGACCATCTTTTTGGACCAAATAACCATCCAATCTTCACGATAACAATTTTGTTGTGCAGAAAATCAAGATAAGAAGTAGACATAAAATTAAACCATGATAAAGTAGACGTAAAATTTGAAATAGACACAACTAACTAAAGTATAACCTTAGATTATAGACCATTCACTTTTCATACAGTAAAATACTCTCTTTGGATGGAAGCCTCACCAAAATAAGATGTACTTATATTTTTTATCATGTTAATTTAAATTGAAAGATCCTTGTGATGTGCACATTGAAAATTTTATTTAGATAAAATTAAACCACGATAAAGTAGACACAAAATATGACGTATGATCAATGAGTGAAGATTTAATATTCAAAATATAGACTGTTCACTTGTTATAACAGTAAAATACTTTCTCTTCGGATGGAAACCCAACCAAAATAAATTAGATTAATGTTTTTCATCTTCTTAATGAAATTGAAAGATCTTTGTGATGTGCACTCTGCAAATTTTATTTAACAATTTATTCATTTTTATGTATGTGCTGGTTGAATTTTGTGTAAATACTCTTTATATGGTGTGAAGTTATAGCATGTCTTTGCAGCAGTGTTACAACAAAAAATCGCCTAGCTTTAACTCAAATGCACCACTTCGCGGCTCCTTGCAAGTTTGCAACTAGTTGTGTCTTTTATGCATGTCTTGACGAGCTCGTGTTTGTAGTTGTGCTCTAAAAATATTGCACAATTTCCTAGGTTTCAGGGGTTTCACAAGTTGACAGGACATTGATCAAGGTTCAAGATGGAATGTAAATGTGATTTAAATGCAAAATAATGTTGAAAATTGCAGTCAAATTTTTTTTAAAAAGATAGGATTTTTTTGGGGAAAAAATTGCCGGTGGGACAGATTCACAAAAGATCAGGTATAAAAAAGATTTTTTTTGAGATTTTTGCTTCTCTGACCCAAACAATTATTGTTCCAGTTGTGTCAGGATATATCTTTATATATGTTTTGGGGGGAATTGCAATTGACATAAAGTCATGAAGAGAAGGATTAGCTTTTCAGGAATCCGGGTATCATGATCTATTCAACAAGGACGAAACTCATTTAATTTATAGTGCTATTGTTAATTTTCTCTTTAGTCTGAGCCATATAAAAAGAGCCACTGGGTGGCAGGTCCTCCCAAAATTTAAATAAAGCAACATCCTAAAGTCATGGGAAATCTGAAAGAGTACTAAATTAGTTTGTGATGTGTGGCCTGTAAAATAATGTAACAAATTAGTATTATCAATTATGTATGTTAAGATTCATATCAATATAAATAAGATACTTTTACAGTTCTTAATTATCATTTACAGCCAATTTTAATTTGAGTTAAAATTCAGTAGATTCTCTCCTAATTCAATTATTGACACTTACAAAGTCTTGTAGTTTCTAGGAACATTGCTTATCATACACTTTCTTATATGGCAGTCAATCAATTCATTTCAATCAATGTTTTGCAGTAGACAACAGAACAGTGGCCTGACCTGGAAGCAAAACTTCAGAAGAAGTATGAAAGGTTGCATGGGGTTTGTGGAACCAATGACCGGATAAAAATCTTAGACTACCAATGGCGGGTCCTTCGATTTAACAATCAGACTCGTGAAAGTGTTGCAAAAGTAGTGTTTATTCACACCGACTCCCAACCAAATCGTGTGTTTTTAATGCAACAGCCGCACTGTTTGGTGTTTCCATGTGAGTCTTTTAACTTCTCATAAAGTTCTTTATGTTTAACTATTAGAATTAGGGGTTAGCATAGAAAAAACCTCCAATAGGGTTGTCGTGAAGTTATTTGACTGTCATAGAATCCTTGATTTCTTTAGTTTGTCGTTGGTCCTATTTGGCATGTTATCCTCTGTTAAGTGCAATCGAAACAAGGTTGATGAATAGATCCTCTCAATATAAACTTTTAGCCCTTGCTAGTGATCCTTAGTTAGTTGCAGACTTCAATAAGATAGTTAGGCTGCAATAATTTTAAGTTGATGGATCTTGAAATGAAATTGATTTGTTTAGTATTTATAATAGTAAAGATACTTTAATGTACAAATCATCTCGCTTGGGAATAGAACATTTATGTCATAAATGCTGCTTTCAAGTACGTCTTTCTAAATGCCATAATTTTCTTGAAGTTTAACAGAACAGGATCATGTTAGCTTTCAAGGTCTCCCAAGACACACTTCCCAATGATTTAGTTCTCATTCCGTTAACCTGTTCTGAATTACGTCTTACTTGCATTTGTCCAAAAAGACAGTCCAACTGTCATTTAGTGGTCCATTGGTTTCCACAAGATATTTCTATCATGTTGAATTGTGTTCCTTAAGAATCATCTTTGCAAGATTTTCAACAATAGCGATCATGTCTGCTAGTGCTAATTGACTTAGAATTACAAGGACCAGGTTAAGACATTATTAATTAAGTCATAGTTGTTCTAGTCATATTATGCTGCATGCATATAGGATAACATTGCCCATGCAGTTAGCTGATTTTATAAATAGACAAAGAGACCAACCTGAGTGTATAGATTGTTTCCTTTGTATTATAAGTTTATAACACACAATTTGTTTATTGTTTTCCATTTCAAAATACTACTCGACCCTTGCTTGCACCTCAAGTACTAATGCTTTTTCTTTTGGAGAACACATAACAAGCAAATAATTGCTGGCTTATTTTAGATAATGTATGTGTGCAAGAGGTTATAATCTTCATAATTTTTCTGGTAGATGCTTTTTTTGGGTCAAGGACATTTGGATATGAGGTTCTAGTCTTTTCAATTTGAAACATTATCTAGTTCATAAAATCATTTCAATACTGTTTTGTTTGCTAGATGTGAAGAGTATGATAGCGACTGGTTTGACAACTTTGGCTTCAACAAATTTTGATTTGAGGCATGCTATCTCTGGATCACAAAAGATGCGCATTTTGTGTATTGGCAGCGGTGGGGGCACAATACCACTTTTCTTGGCAAGTAAAATAAAAGGTCAGTAATCATATGCTCTCTCTACATATGGGAGTAAGATTTCTTAATGCCTATACAAGGATTTGTAAAAAAGAATCATTTACTTTTTAGGTGAAATAAAATGTAATACTATCTCGAATTGATTTTCATTTGTCACTTTCTTTTTAAGAGAAAGAAAAACAACTCTAGGTCTCATTATACTGGCGCAAAATAAATCTTCAGATTGGCCTTATAGAAAAAAAATTCAACATGCATTTTATTTTTAATGTTCTTTGTTGTCAAGAAATGTAATAGTATAAGGGTTTTAAGTTTTTAACTTTTGTAGGTAAAAATACACAACAGATTGGGCATTTGATAACGGTTTTAGTAAGATGATTTTTTTATCATTTTGATTATACTCTTTCCAATATTGTTCTATGAAACATGTTAGCAACTAATAGAAACTATGTTCTGGAACAATTTCTATGGTTAGAAAGCAATATGCAATTTATGGATGATAGTCATTGAGTATTTTTCTCCTTTTCTGGGGGTTTATGCCTATGGCATTCAAGCTGTCATGATTGACATGACCAGTTGGTGTGAGCAAAATATATGTGAAACTAACCATTGTTAGAAGTCAGACCATGGTAAGACTAAGAAGATTCTGCACTGAAAAAATAACCTAAATAGCAAACTGAAACATCAATAAAAACTTCTGTCATCTGAGTACATTAACCTACAAAAACAGTTCTATTAGAAACTTAGAAGTATGAAAATCAATGAATAAGGTTAAATCAAAATTATATTACTTGCTGTGTGAATATTCTTCTGATTCTGAAATTTTCTGTGTTGCAAAAGTGAGCACCCATGCTAATTAGCAGACTTTCTGATTTGGTGTCCAACACAGAACTAAAGCGCTAATCAAAGCTGTAGCCTTATCCCCTTTCCATCACGTAGAATCTCTCTATAAATAAGAAAATTGACTCCTTATCCCAAAAAAAAATAAAAAAATAAAACTAAATAAATAAAACTTTAAACTGTTGAAAGCCAGCACTAAATAAAAGCACCCATCTATAGTAGTTTTATTAGCTAAATCCAGGACGACGTTTCTACACCCAGTTATGTAATGTCCCCAATTTTAAAGGTGACTTAAATTAAATTGATTTTTATTAAGTTGTCAAATATAAATGAAATATTTTAATGATGACTTAATATTATAAGGAGGCTGGATGGAGGAAATAAGGCATGCTTGGATTTGATAAATGTTTATGCTTTCTGGAGACGAAAACCTTTAGGAGTTGACAGAAGGGTTGGACAAAAAACTGGTTCTTCCAAAGCGGTGGATTTGTGACAGAGTCTACATCTATGCCAAATTTGTGAAGTCTTCATTCAAAGACAAATTTGCAGTAATAAAGGTCTGATTCATTGGCTTCATTCTATAGTATTGCTGGAAAATAATATATGGTGAATATATATGAATATTCCAATGGGCTTGGTTATTTCTAATGTTGGTGGATGAAGAATTTTATTTGTTATTGTTGTGGATATATAATTGCAGTGAATGCTGATTAATATTGGAGGTTATATATTATTGAAGGAGCATATTAATGCAGCCCTAAAGTGGCGATTAATGTTTGGAAAATAAATAAAGTCTGAAGCAGAATAATATTGTTGATGACTATTATCCTGGAAATATTTAGACATATATTAATGCTGGGAAGAATATATTGTTGATATTGGGCAGAATATCATGGTGGCATTGTCCGCCAGTGGGAGACGGTTCCTTGTATTAGCCATGGAGCACTGACTGGGTCATTCCTAGTTGAAAATGGATGTAATATCCCCAATGAGGACCTTACTTAATTTGCTCTAAAATTTCCAATTAGGGTTTGGATTGCATTTGGGAATGACAACTTGTAACGTTCACTACTAGGAGAATGCCTATTCCCAATGATTAATATACCACATTAGGCATTTAAATTAGATTATATTAAGAACATTCACTAATTCATAATACATACTTAAGCCTTAATTCCTTACCTCACTTCTAATCACTAACCTTAAGAACGATGGTAGATTTACTGTGCTTGACACAGTCTGCAAGTAGGCTCCCTCAAGGTTCTACCTATCTCGGGACCTTCCCGTCATGCGACCGAATTAACTCAGCCTCTTTCTACACACACTCCCTATCCCCTTAGCAATAATTAGTGAGTTGTTAAGGAATTGGCCAAATATATATTAATATTTTATATTACAAAAATATAAATAAATATATATAACACAACATATATATATATATATATATATATATATATATATATTTCCATATCTCTTAATTTACATATAAATATATATTATACTCTTTGTTCGATCCCTATATTTAATCAGTACCATGTACACTCAATAATCTATATTAAATCCTCTTCATCCCAAATCGATGACCCAATTCTCTATTAATCTTTCGATTTGTAGAGGTAAATATTCTATGTGCTTTCTAATTCTTCTTTCATTTGGTGAATACCAAATCTAATTCATAAAGTGATTCCCTTTCAGTATCAAGAGTAGTTTACATATACCCCACTTCAATTCTCTTCCCTTCCTTGAAGAGTAACAATTTATTTATAATTCCTTATTCTGTCTTTTGCCGGATATCCCTTATTTAGCAGCAGATTTATGCTATTTATAAACTCCTTATTCACAGATGGAGGAAGCTATAGTGCGTACCTTCCTTTCAGCCGTTGGTTCAACATGGAAAATGAAAACTGATCTATCCGTCCTTGCTTTATTTTCAACCTACTCTTTATATCCCCCGTGCATCGTTCCACATCATGGGCCGTGACCTTACTGCTGATGTGGAGTGCTATCGACTAATATATGCTCTCTTTCGACCATAATAACGATGGTTGGTTTTAGTATATTTTTTGTTTGATTATTATTAATATTCATTGATTAATAATATTAATAGATCATTGATTAATAAATATATATTTTTGATTATATTATTAATATTCATTGATTTAATAATGAAATAAATTATGGTCGTTTACCTATCAAAAAAAATTCATTGATTTAATATTATTGATATTACATTGATTAATATTTTGTATATTAATTAATGTTGATTAATATATTGATTAAAAGTAATAAAATATTAGTAAAATCTTTTGGCTACGACTGTTTACCTATAAAAAAAATCATTGATTTAATATTATTGATATTACATTGACTAATATTTTTTATATTAATTACTGTTGATTAATATATTGATTAAAAGTAATATATATATATATATATATATATATAGATTAACTATTAATTGATTAATTATTGTTACTTCTAATGATAATATTAATTGTATATCGATCAATTATATATTGATTAATTATATTGATTAATAATATTATATTGACATATTAGTTGTATATTTACTATTAATATTAATATAATTATTTATCTATAATATTAATTAATTATCATGGATTTATGTCTTTATAGATATAAGGAATTTAAGCATATATTTATATTCCAAGAGATGTGTATTTGAATGAATTATATATATGCATTGAAATAAATTGATATTGTACATATGTCGATTACGACTCATGGCAACGGACTTTGCAAACATTAATTCTCACGGGATTAATAACTCTTAGAGAATTTGAGAGTTTGCGTGACTTGCTTAGCTTCCTGGAATAGCTGAAGATATGAAGAGATATGTACAAGTTGTTGATAGGCACGTGAGCAGTGATTTAACAATTATATTTGTAATTCTAGTCTACTGAATCGAAATGGATATTACAATGGTAGCGGGAAGATATTCTCAGAGGACTTTTTGGAACGATTGGGAGGATTCTAAATAAATACCTAGCACTTCTCTCCCCTTGCGCAGACATTTCGTCTTGTTCATTTTGCTTTGCAGTTGGGCATTGGGTCGAAGATTTGACAAGGTGCAATCCGTCTTCTATTGTTTATTGAATCAAATGATTACATTATAAGCAAATTTGACTACCTAGAATAGACAACATTTTCCTTAAGAAAATTGTTGCCATTCATTCTTGTGTATTGTTGTTAAATAAGGAGCCTAATTGCATGTAGTTCCTAAAATAGCGGACTTCCAACATTTAATGTTTCTCTGTTTTCCTTGCACAATGGAGTATGAAATTTTAGAGTAATAAGAATTGATTTTTGTCAAAGAGGAAATTGGAAGGGATTATTGTGAGGAGATCTTATTGTTTCCTTAATATTCCTATCTAGGGATACTATAGTGGTATCGGAGCTAAAAGTTTTGCTAGATATGGATTTGCTTGATGAGTGAAAAAGAGCAGAAGGAAAAAAGAAAAGGGGCCAACATGGGTGATACTAATGAGGAAGCAAGGGCTTTTTTAAGAGGTCCGAGGAGCTGCATCTCAGCATGTCTGATACATTAAAGGAAGTGGCCCAATTGTTGAAGGGAATCCATCAGAATCGTGGTGGTGATAAGTCTGAAACAGTTTTGAACGAAGGAAGTGCTGCTAATGAAGGGAGGTCTGTTAATAATGTTGGGTGGATATTTTGCAACTTACAATTTTAGGATCAATTACAAAACAATGGTTCTAGCCACAATGTATGAGACACAGGCTCTACTACTTCTAAGGGAAGGCTCCCCCTTCTTATTACTAGAATCAACAAAACACTTAACTACTTTTATTTACACTAAGCTAAAATAGGGTGTTATATTCATCCTATTCTCTTATTTCATAATAGATGTTATCTTTACAAAGTGATCTTTAATCGCTGGTGTAATTTACTTACAAAGTATCAGTTGGAGCAATAATCCCGAAAAAGTCCAGAGTAACGAGACTCGCCGCGAGTCGGGCGAGTCTCCCGGGTCAGCGAGTCAGGCAAGGCTCGCCGGGTCAAAATGACCCGTGACCCGGGCTCGGCGGGTCAGGGAGTCTGACTCGCCTGACTCGCCTGACTCGCGGGTCACGTCCTGACTCGCCATGACCCGGCTGCGTGACCCGGCCGCGGCGTTTTAAAATTCGGACTTCATAGAGTCATAGACTTGTTTTAAGTTTTTGTTTAACTTAACATATGTTTGAAGTTTGAACTTTGAAAATTGAAATATTTGATGATGACTATTGATGTGATGGATTTCATGGATTTGATGGATTTTATATAGCTATGTTTGCTTAGTGCTATTTCCTTCAACTATTGTTTACTATTTAGCAATTTACCTTCGTACTTATGTAATCGATGTATGTTCAAATTCAAAATGAAATGTTTATGTATGTGATCAAAATTATCAAATTACCTTCTATTTCATGATGTTATTGTGTCTTTAAGCTTTATTCAGTAATGGGCGCATGCAATGTTCTTTAAATCCTAAAAAATCTCTAAATTTCAAGGGTCTTGTCACTTTGCCGAGTCACTGCCGAGTCACGGGCGAGTCCGAGCCGGGTCACGAGTCGAGTTACCCTTGCCGGGTCCGAGCCGGGTCCGAGTCTCGTTACTTTGCGAAAAACAAAAGATTAGATGTAAGAATAACCTTCAATGTACCAACAACTTTTAGTAACCTAGGAGTTCATGAAAGCTCAAAGTCTTTCCATGACTCCTTATGAGATTTTGAGAACAAGAATGAAACACATGTGTAGCTCAAAGTTTCCAACATATATTTCACCTTGCATGCACAAATGCACAAAACGAAGCAGCACAAAATCTGCAAGCTATTTCCTTGCTTGATTGTTCTATGCTTATCTCAGACGTGATAAGCAGCTCAAAGTTTGTAAGATCAAACCTGAAAACCTAGCTACCACTCTAAACATAATTAGCAGCTCAAAGTCTGCAAGATTGAATTTAAATCCCTCTTGAACAATAGCATAATACCCACAAACAATTTCCAGAAAATGTCATCACATAAAAATTTGAATCAGCACAAGTCTGAAAACAACCTGCCTCTATTATTGAATGCAATTTGATTTACATCCAAGCTCAAAGTCTTGGAATGCTTGTCAAACTGAGAGTTTTGTTGCCTTTCCTAAAGATAAACGATTACATAGAGCACCTTCCTATATATAGGTAAGGGGTTTGGAGCAAAAAGCCAGAGAAGTCTAACTGACTAAGACTTTTTCTACAACTATCTGTAGTTGACTTATTCAACATTGCAAGTCCTATTGTATTTCGAATTGCAATGTGATTACATATAACTGCAAGTTACAAATTTGCAGGTGATATGATCACCTGCAATTACTATTTCTGACATTACATGTAATTTGTCAAAATGAAATTATAAGTGCATAATTGAAACTAATCTAAGTGTCTGAAGACACGACTCTATTACATCATCCTTTGTCTGGTCTTCATGCTGCTACAAATTGATACATGCTTGGAATCTTCAAGTCCAGCGAAGGTATTTCATTCTGGGACACCAACTTGCATCCTTAATTGTTCTGCATCACAGTGGCCTTTATTGGGAAAACATCTTTTCAATATTTCTGACCATCTCAGTCTTGAAAGCATTCTATTGCCTTTGATGAATTAGCGAACCTTTGCTGTTCATTGTTATGAATGCTCAAATCACTGCAATACACCCTTTGTTTTTTGATGATATGAAGTGTCCATTGTTTGTTCTTTTTGAAGGACAAATAGAATCCATACACCTTTGTGACCATCGTTATAAAAAAATTAAAAAAGCAATGATTTAGTAATGTTTTGTATCGCATGACTGTTATCTTAGGACAGCACATCCTCTATTATTTCATGGATCCCTCTTGGTGCTTTTGATGTCAATATCTTGACTCTGCGAATCTGCACTTCATCATGCCACTATTGAGGAACCCATGACATGTAATGACCCCTTTTTGGCTAAATTGGAAAACTGAGTCAATTACCTAATTTCTCCTTCTTACTTCGCCAAATGATTGTAATTAAACAAGTAAAGATGTTACACAAGATAAGAATTGCTATTTCTGATCTGTATGTATGAATATATGCAAAATTTGATAAAGGATGGATAGCAATGTCTGATATAAAATATGCTATGAATGTTATTGCTTTTTCACTTGTGATAAGGGGATGATGCTATGTTGATATGTGATGTGCTTATGTAATTGATATGTATTTTGTGATATCCCATTATTTCAAATAGTTAAAACATGTAAATAAGGGCAAGGGGAAGAAGCATACCTTGTCATGTACATTATCCGCATTTCCTGCACTTTGCATAATAGTTAAATGTGATCCATTGTCTGGATGAATGGTCACAAACATCATAAGATTACCATCATGATACACATCTCATGCATACTCATCCATATAGGTGCATCATTCCTTAAGTACCATCACACACATATATATGTATGATATTCCATCATGTGCATTCATATAGATGACACCACATTATCATTGCCACAACATTCATGTCATCTCATACTCATGGCCATCCACATGAATGCATCCATCAATGACATAACATTCCATGTACATTCACACATGCATGGAACATCATGCCATGCATAGATGCATCCACATTGGTATAATTATAGCATCATTTTTGCATATACATTCATGGCATATTGCATTAAGCACCATACTCACATATCTCTGTATGACAATAAATCCGATGAGAGTAGGCATCATCGGGACTGATATTACCATGATCGGGCATCACTTCCAATTCCAGGATCGGGCCATACATATATCATTCTAGCCGACGGTTTTCCGGGCTAGCCAAACAAATATAATCATGCAGCCGACGGCCTTACCACGCTTGCATTATCCATTGCACTTAATGATTCATAACAATTGTGTTATCATCGGTAATCATTCATGATTAATTCATAATAATCATAAATGATTAGCATGAGTAACAAATAACTGGTTATGAAGGGTGATGACTTTCCACGCGTGCCTCTTCATGTTTTGAAGCATGTATTTATACAAGCCGATTGGCTCACCAAATGCAGATAGAGAATCAATATTATATACTTATATTTTCCCTTTGTGGAATCGTGTGACTACAGAGCATTAAAGGTTGCGACAGCAATCGCTGGTGCAGGCACTATAATTATCTATCAGAGATGACATCTTATTCAAGAGCATATATCATCATTTATATATCAGAGATGGCTCATATAACAGAGACGATTGCATATATAATTCCAGAATATTAGAGATGGCATATCTCTGCCTGAGATCCTTTATGATCCTGTAAATTGCAGCATACTTCACATTCGAATATCGGATACAGCCATACAGGGTATTGTGCACAAATTATATTGTTAAATCAGAAACAACCATTGTATTGTAAACTGCATGAACTTAAAGTATATTGAGTTGCAGTATTGCATTTGGAACTACCAGTCATTCATACTGTGATAATTCCTTGTTATTGCATTTGGAACTACCAGTCATATCTATTGTTATTGTATTGATTACTCCATAATTGCATTATTGAAATTGACTTTACAAGAAGGATTTCTTATTTCAAGTAGTGTCTCATATAATCCAAAAAAGGGGACATTACATATTTCTTTTTTGCAATTTGGTTGCTTATGTCTAATATTTCAAATTGGCTATGCAATAATCAGGTTGTGTTTAATCTGTAAATTATATGCCACCGATTCTGCCAAGAGACAATTCCCTCTAATAGAGTAGGTATAAATAAAAGAGGCAATATTCGATGCTCAATCTTCTTATTTGATCCTTTCTTATCCCTTGCAGAAAGACTGCCTCTTTATGTAATCACTCTTGAAGTTCTTTTCTCGTAATTTTCTGTATTGGTGTTATTTGTGGCTGATTGTTCTGATACCCGATTATGCTTATTTGATGCTTTCTAATGAAAGTAACTGCTGTCACCACTAATGATGGTTCACCTTATGACTTGGATAATATGCGCTAACCAGACCACCAATTACGCTACGCCTCCAATAGGTATCATTGCCAAACAAAAGAATATATTGTCGCTACGTCAGCTCTCCCTGTAACGTCAGACTTTATTGTCCGTTTGTTGAGTCTGATATAATATCAAGTGTTGTGTATCTTCTCCTTTTATGTGATTTGCTGCCAGTATATCCCCAAGTTTGCCCCTGTAATCTCCTTATATCCCCGCATGAGGGGTCGCAACTTTCTTGAAGTTGCGACCTTAAGTCGCTGATAATAAAGTTCGTGGTTTGTATTCTTTAATTATATTATTATATTTTGCTATATATATATATATTTTATGATATTTGATATAATATTAATATTTATGTATTTAATATGTAATATTATATATATAATATTTGATATGTTATTTATATTTCCACATAATTATATTATTATATTATATTAATTATATCTTATATTAGTTAATTATCTATTATTATATTAATATATTGTATTATAATTTATCATATTATTAAATTAATAATAAGTAAGATTATATTATAATATTATTTGATTCATTCATTAATATACTATTATATTATACTATTAATATTTAATATTCTTCATTATTATATTAATAATATAATTAATTTAATAAGTTATATTATAATTTGTTTGTTTATTAATTTATTTTTATTATTTATTATTAAATCCTATTCAAGAAAGGAGACGTCACATAACACCTTCTTCAAGATGAAGATGTAAACAATGCCCATGTCTTGAATTATTGATTTGGTAAATCGTGTGTGCAAACAAGACTAACAAGAAGAGGTCTAAAATGACACAAATGCGGGGTCACAAGTGAATTTCGGGTCTTCAGAACTGGATTACAAGTGTGGAAGGTCACAAGCATTTACTTGCAATTGGGGAAAACAAAAATGCATTTCATATGTGCAATGGGAATATTCAAGTTTTCACTTGTAATCAGATCCTAGAGACCCGATTTCAAGTGATTTGAAATGCTTTCTAGGCTGTATTTGGGTTTTGGAAGGCACACTGCAAGTGAAGGGAGAAAAATGTAGACACAAGTGAAAACGGGTCTTGAGGACCTGATTTTAAGTGATGGATAATGTGTGAACAAATTGAGGGACATATTAGAATTTTAGAAAGCATAATGCAAGTTAAGAAGATTATTGCTTGCATTTGACTTGTAATAAAAATTTGCAATGTTGTTCTAAAAACCCGAAATGAAGTAACTTGGGCATTTTACAATTAGTGTGATGCACAAAGGAAACTCTGAAAATGCAGTTGCAAGTGCACACTTTTGTGTTTCTATTCAGCTCTAAACTTGTAACACATCTTATATGACCTGAAATACTAGTTACAGATCATGGGAAAGGCTTTTTGCAGATTCCAAAACATACAACACACAAGACTTGCTTAGGTGACGTGAGTGGGAAAAGTCACAGTTTACACACTCAAAAAAACTTAAGTTACACCAACTCAAGAGTTTCAAGTGGAAATGACATGAAGAGAAGAGGCGTTTAGCAAGCGAAAACAAGAAGAACTTCACAAAAATGACTAAAAGTAGCAGGAAAGCCATTGATTTTTAGACTAAACGCAATAAACATGAAGAAAAACTATGCGTTTTCACGTTGTAATGAAAACTTACAATAAAAAGCTACAAAAAGGAAAGGAAGAAACCCTAAATAAAATGCATACAATCAAGAATGAACCCATACGTGGAGCAAAACAAAGGTAAAATGCGTGTAAAAGGATGCTAAACATGTCCACACAACGCCTCTAGTCAACACGCATAAATGAAAGCACAAAGGGTGGGCTGAGAAACTGTTACACAAATTTCTGGAGCCATTTTGGGAGAAATACAGTCTGTCTTTGCACCAAATACTTTAGAATAATTGTGTTTCCAATTCATGCAGGTTTCTAAAAAACAAATAGTAATTTTGAACTCAATCACAAGGGATTAAAACTCTTGTAATAACACATATAGGGCCCAAGTGAAACAAAAACACTTTATTTTTATTATATTTCGTGTCTTGGTCGGGTTTCAATAGGGAGACTACAAGTGCGTTTTAAAAAAAAAATAAAAATGCAAGATTTAAACTTACATATCGGGTCCTAAGACCCGATACACAAGTAACTTTTTATCTTAACATTAAATTCTCAAAATGACTTCTAAAAGTTGATTTGACTTATTGGCTTAAAAACATAATAACAAATGAAAGCAAACTTATCCAAATTTGGATGTTACAAGGATCATTCACAAGTGGAAGTAATATAAACTTGCAATCTTAGCTAAGAGACCGGAAATTGCTTAAGGCTAGAAAAACCAATCAATAAAAACGTTAAAACACAGTCAAAATCGGATGCTGAGAGGGTGATTGCAAGTGCAAGTAATACAAGTGATGTAAACTTGCAATTGAAGTCCAGAAACCCAAAATTGAAGGAAGTACTAACTTTAAGACAATGAAACTTGTCAAAAACGGAGGTCAAGGACTTGGATTTGTCGATGATCGCCTAGGAGATGGAAATACGCCTCCAAAAGTCTGTCTAGGGCTTCAGGATGCCAAAATTTGGTGGGTTATCTTTGATTTTTTGCATGTCACAAATTAGGGACAATAGTTGGCTCCAAATGGGGAACTCCCTTCGGTCATTTCACGATTGAAGGTAGTAGAATTCAAAATCTCCAAGTGCCTTAGTATCCATTGGGTTATGGAGTTCAGCATTGAAAACGCAAAAATGATGAGAAGGATGACGCAACTAACGCAAAGCAAACCTACTTAAAATAAGACGCAAACTTGTGCAGCCGCACTTATTGGAAAGAGAAAACTAACCTAAACTATCCGACAAAGGAAACCTTTCAAACGAAACCATTAACAGGCTCAACAAAATAGCTACCTTTCTTCAGTAGCTTGCAGTACCTTGCATTATTGTTGATGAACACGTACAGATGGACACGAGTAATGGCAGCAAGACTTGATGCACCAATCTTTGGAAGAAATGAACAAATTCACCTTCTACAGATGAATCAAGTGTACTGCTGCCATTACTCATGAATATAAATTGCTCCCGCTGAATTGAAAAAGCATGTTTGGCCTCTTCTTCAAGCATATATCTTCATGCTCAGGTATAAATGGAACCTGTATCTTTCTGTTAGCCTCCAACCAAGCAAGACGTCTAATTGGACATCCCCTTGATTGTACAAAGAATGAATTCTTCTTGCGAGCTGCAACTTGAACAACCGCTTCCTCAACTGTGACAACCTCATGCTACTCTGATGGATTCTGCTCATATGATTCAGATGAGAACACAAGTGCATTGCATACCTTAGTATGTTGTTGACAAACTTCTGACTTGGGAAAGTCTGAATTATCTATGACAAGGCCCTTGTCAAGCTTGTGGGTAGTTCTTTCATGCAACACTCGTTCAAGTTTAGGACCTTGAAACATAGATGCATTACTTTCAGCTTGACTATGACCTTCATGCATGTCCACTTTTTCACGTCTAATGACATGATTTTCTTCATTCGCTTGAACATCGGCATAATGACTTTCATCCTTATGATTTTCATCATTGGTTTTCTGAGACTGCATAAACCAAAATTGGGAGTCGCTAGCTACGTCTGCTTTCTTTTCCTAGAAGAGAATAGCAAGATCACTAGCTTCAAATTCAGGATACTGCACTGCTGCTTTTACTGATGGTGCCTATATAGCAAGCTTCCTTGTTGAAGAGGATAACTTAAGTTGATTGTCAATAACATAATTGTAAACAACATTTGGGAGTAGCCTCCTTGGTACGTCCTTGTGAGGAACAAAGAACATACCTTGAGCTATTTGCTTTTTGAGGGCAAGTAGCTTATTAGCCAACCTTTACACCACTGGTGGTTGAAAGGGATAACTCCGAAGAAGCGCTTTCTTCGGACTTATTTGGTTCAATTCTTATATGACCAACAAGAATGAGGTTGTCCTCAATTTCCGTCGCAGAGGTCTGCACAATTGCAAGAGTAACTGTAGTTGCTCTTCTTAGCAGAAAATTGATCTTAGGTATTTGAGTGTTGACAAAGAAACACTTCAAATTCACAGTTGTAGGCTGAGCAACAGCTGGAATCCTACCTGTCAACTTGTTAAAATGGGCAATGAATTCACACATAGGCACGTGAAATTCCTTCAACTGGGTAAGCTGGGCCAACAAAGCATGAGAATCTTCAGGAGGTTTGAACCTTTCTTCAAACTTGGCTTTGAGAGTAGCCCAATTTGTGATGATCTGTGGTGTGAGATGGTAAAACCAATCAGCAACCATGCCTTGGAGAGTCTCCATGAATAACCATACAAACACATCCTCATGTTCAACACCATGAACACCTCATGCAATGTAGAAAGCAGCAATATGTTTGTCAGGGTGTTGTTGTCCATCATTGAAAAACTTGGGAAAGTTCTTCTGTGGGCCATTAGGAAGAGCATGTAGAGGAAGAGTCAAATTCAATGGACCAAAAGCATTTCCCTAAGGACCTTGGACAACCATTTACATGTCCTTGGTAAAAGCTTGAAAAACAACAAGAAATGAAATACAATGAATAGGATACTAGTATACTTCAAACAAAAGCGTGAGACTTTTGAATGCATATCGTATCCCTATTAGAGTCACCAAACATTGTTGGGTGGATATTTTGCAACCGACAATTTTAGGATCAATTACAAAACAGTGGTTCCAACCATAGTGTATGAGACACAATCTCTCCTACTTCTAAGGGAAGGCTCCCCTTTCTTATTACTACTTTAATAAAAAAAACACTTAACTACTTTTTTTTACACTAAGCTAAAATAGGGCGTTACATTCATCTTATTATCTTATTTCCGAGTAGATGTTATCTTTACAACACGCTCTTTAATCATTAGTGTAATTTACTTACAAAGTATCGGTTGGAACAATAATCCCGATAAACGAAAGATTAAACGTAAGAGTAAGTTTCGGCGTACTAGCAACTTTCAGTAACCTAGGAGTTCACAAAAGTTCAAAGTCTTTCCATGACTCCTTATGAGATTTCGAGAACAAGAATGAAACACACGTGCCGCTCAAAGTCTCCAACATATATTTCACCTTGCATGCACAGATGCTGAAAATGAAGCATCACAAAGTCTACAAGCTATTTTCTTGCTTGAGTGTTCTATGCTAATCTCATACGTGATAAACAACTCAAAGTTTGCAACGTCAAAGTTGAAAACCTAACTACCACTCTAAACACAATTAGCAGCTCAAAGTCTGTAAGATTGAATTTAAATCCCACTTGAACAATAGTACAATGCTCAAACAATTTCTAGAAAATGTCGTCATATAACAATTTGAATCAACACAAAGTCTTAAAACAACCTGCCTCTTTTATTGAACGCAATTTGATTTACATCTAAGCTCAAAGTCTTAGAGTGCTTGTCAAACTGACAAAGTTTTGTTGCCTTGCCCAAAGATAAAAGATTAAATAGAGCACCGTCCTATATATATGTGAGGGGATGAGAGCAAAAAAGTGGAAGAAGTCCAACTAACTAAGACTTTTTCCACAACTAACTATTTGAAGTTGACTTATCCAACATTGCAAGTCCTATTGCGTTTTGACTTGCAACGTGATTACATGTAACTACAAGTTACAACTTTGCAAGTGATATGATCACTTCCAATTACAATTCTTGACATCACATGTAATTTGTCAAAACAAAATCACAAGTGCATAATTGAAACTAATCTACGTGTCTGAAGATATGACTCTATTACATCATCCTTTATCTGGTCTTTATGCTGCTACAAAATGGAACATGCTTGGAATCTTCAAGTCCTTTGAAGGCATTTCATTCTGGGACAACAACTTGCATCCTTAATTGTTCTGCATCACAATGACCTTTATTGGGAAAGCATCTTTTCAACATTTTCTGACCATCTCAATCTTGAAAGCATTCTATTGTCTTTGATGAAATAATGAACCCTTTGTTGTTCATTGTTATCAATGTTCAAATCACTGCAATACACTTTGTCTTTTGATGATATGAAGTGTCCACTTTTTGTTCTTTTTAAAGGACAAATAAAATCCATACACCTTTGTGACCATTGTTATAAAAAAAACAATGATTTAGTACTGTTTTGAATCACATGACTGTTGTCTTGTGACAGCACATCCTCTATTCTTTCATGGATCCCTCTTGGTGCATTCAATGTCAATATCTTGACTCTGAGAATCTGCACTTCATCATGCCACTATTGGGGAACCCATGACACCTTCAAGATGAAGATGTTGTAAAACAATGCCCATGTCCTGATTTATTGATTTGGTAAATTGTGTGTGCAAACAAGACTGAGAAGAAGAGGTCTAAAATGACACAAATATGGGGTCACAGGTCAATTTCGGGTCTTGAGGACTGCATTACAAGTGTGGAAGGTCATAAGCATTTACTTTCAATTGGGGAAAATGAAAATGCATTTCATATGTGCAATGGGAATACACAAGTTTGCACTTGTAATTGGGTCTTAGAGACTCGATTTCAAGTGATTTGAAGTGCTTTCTAGGCTGCATTCTGGTTTTGGAAGGCACACTGCAAGTGAAGGAAGAAAAATGTAGTCGCAAGTGAAAACGAGTCTTGAGGACCCGATTTTAAGTGATTGATAATGTGCAAACAGATTGAGGGACATTTTCGAATTTTAGAAAGCATAATGCAAGTTAAGAAGAATATTGCTTACATTTGACTTGTAATAAAAACTTGCAATGTTGTTCTAAAATCCCAAAATGAAGTAACTTGGGCGTTTTACAATTAATGCGATGCACAAAGGAAACTCTGAAAATGCAGTTGCAGGCGCACACACTTGTGTTTCTATTCAGCTCTAAACTTGTAACACATCTTATATAACCCGAAATACCAGTGACAAATCACGGAAAGGCCTTTTTGCAGATTCGAAAACATACACCACACAAGACTTGCCTAGGTAATGTTAATGGGAAAAGTCACAATTTATGCACTCACAAAAACTAAAGCTACACCAACTCAAGAGTTTCGAGCAAAAACGACATGAAGACAAGAGGCGTTTAGCAAGTGAAAACAAAAAGAACTTCTCAAAAACGACTGAAAGTAGCAGGAAAACAATTTATTTTCAGACGAAAGGTAATAAACATGAAGGAAAATTATGCGTTTTCACCTTGTAATGGAAACTTACGATGAAAACCTACAAAAATGAAAGCAATAAACCCTAAATAAAATGCATACAATGAAGAATGAACCCATACCTGGAGCAAAACACAGGGAAAAACGTCTGTAAAAAGATGCCACACATCCACACAACACCTCCCTTCAACACGCAAAAATGAAAGCACAAAGGGTGGGCTGAGAAACTATTACGCAAATTTATAGAGCCATTTTGGGAGAAATACAGTTCCTCTTTGCAACAAATACCTTAGAATAAATGCGTTTCTAGATCATGCGGGTTTCTAAGAAACGAATGGCAAGTTTGAACTCAATCACAAGGGATTAAAACTTCTCTTGTAAGTTATGCATATAGGGCTCGAGCCAAACAAAAACACTTCACTTTTATTATATTTTGTGCCTTGGTTAGGTTTCAAAAGAGAGACTACAAGTGCATTTTTAAAAAAAAAAATGCAAGCTTTAAACTTGCAATATCGGGTCTTAAGGGTCTTAAGACCCGATATACAAGTAACTTTTTATCATAACATTAAACTTGCAAATTGACTTCTAAAAGCCGATTTCACTTATTGGCTTAAAAACGTAATAACAAATGAAAGAAAACTTATCCAAATTAGGAAGTTAAAAGGATCAATCGCAAGTGCAAGCAATATAAACTTGCAATCTCAGCTTAGAAACCCAAAATTGCTAAAGGCTACAAAAACCAATCCATAAAAACGTTAAAACATTTACTCAAAATCGGATGCTGAGAGCATGATTGCAAATGCAGTAATACAACTGATGTAAACTTGTTTATGGTCATTGTTCATTTTTAAAAGTAAATCTTAAAGCTTAAAGCTTAATGTTTCAACTTTCATAATGATTGCAGTTCATAGAGCCTCTTATTGTTCTCCTACAAATTGCTAATAGAGAGAAGCCCACAATGGGATACATTTATGAGGGCATGGACAAGGTGAAAGAGGCCATTAGATCTTTTTACTCTGGGAATCAGGCTAAATATGATCCCCTATGGGAGGTCATTGATCGACGATGGTACAATTTGCTTCACAGGCCTATACATGCAGCTGCCCACTACCCTAATTTGACATTCCAATTTCGTCTAGATTTCAAGGCCGATGAAGAGGTGTTGGGTGGGCTCTACAAAGTTGTAGAGCAAATGTCTTCTGATTCATCAATTGAAGCACACATAGTCGGTGAGATAGAAATGTTTAGGAATTCACAAGGAGACTTCTTCTCACGAGACTTATGCAAGAGAAACCGAACACTACTGATGCTAGGTAAAAATCTATTCAGGGCATAATTTAAAATTTAAATCTGAAACTTTTCTATCTATGATTCTATTACCATTTTACTTTGATTAAGTCAAAGTTATAGAATATATTTTTAATTTTTCTTGTTTTAGATGTATGGTGGGAGATGTTTGGTAGTCAAGTGCCAAATCTACAAAGGATTGCAGTTCGTATCTTGAGCCAGCCATGCAGTGCTTCAGGATGAGAGCGCAATTGGAGCATGTTCGAGGATATACACTAAAAAAAAGCGCAACAAGTTGGCAGTGAAAAGGTTGAATGATCTTGCGTTTGTTCATTACATCCTTCGCCTTTGTCACAGATAGATCTTGGGTGCTGACACATCTCCTATAATTTTAGAGGTTAATCTACAGGCAAAGTCGAACACTGAGGTTAATGATACTATCTTCAGTGATGAAGACTTGGAATGGGTTGATCAGGTGGATCGAGAGGCAGAGCCAATAGCGATGGCAAAGGAAGCTAGAGCACAAGGAGACCCATTGGAGGACCCTGAGACTGAGAGTGAGGATGAGGATGTGGATGTCACTGAGGCTGAGCCTCATATACAGGCACACATCATGGTTGCAGAATCTTCCAGGACCTATCTTAGGCATACACATAGGAAGGTAGCGAGGACCTATCTTAGGCTATTTTCCTTTGTAGTTCACTATTGTAGTTTCTGCCCCTATGAGGCCTATGTTTCATCCTGACATCCATGTAATCTCTAAATGACATGTGAGATCTGAATTCTGCCCCAGCTGATTCCCAATCATTCAAAATTTCATCTTGTACCTCTCTAATAGTAGGTTAATGTTCTGGTTGCATATTTCTAGGGGTAAAATTTGGCATGTAAGGTCTGGTTGTTGTTCTTTCAGGCTGATTGTTATTTACTGAACGATCATCCCTACCACCTTCATTTTGTTTTTGATTTAGATTTTGAGCCATGAATTAAGTCATCAGATTGGTCATCGTATTTATATTATTTTGCATGTCTTGTTGACTTCTCACCAACTCAGCAATTAAATCCCTATTATTTTCTAGTTCCCCCATGTTATTGTCTTGTTCATTTCCTCTTCTGTCTCAACATGACTATCCTCAATTTCAAATTGTGGGGTTGAACTAGATTGACTGGTTGGATTTCTGTTTTGTCGTTCTCTGGTATTCCGGAAGTTATAATGGCCTGATTGCATATTCAGCAGAACATTTTTGGCAAAACAAAATCTTAAACACCCTACAGGCTGGCAAGACTGATAGCTCTGATACCACTGTGAAGTTCCAAAAACTCTAAATATATCTCTTGGATTGATCCCAGCCAACACAGAGAGTAAATATTAACTCAATCCAATAAATTGCCTGCCCCGGTCATGTGCGAGTATCAAAGCATCTTCATCGTCTTGTAATCCACAACAACTTGCCACTGAGTGTAGAAAGACTTCGGATGTAGTCCAATAGACGGACTCCTGTGTCTTCTGCGGAGAGTTCACCTTTATTGATTTCGTGGATGTCGTGTATGCACCCGTGCTCCTTCAGAAATTATCTGTATTGGCGTTAATCTCCTCTTGACTAGAATTGAGATGGAATAGCTGTCAATATTGTCTTCGTTCCCACAGACTCTCAGACCGATGCTTGGTTTCCTCCACGACTTCCCTTTCATTCAATCTTCTGTTGTTTCCACTAGGTCAAATCAATCTCTGACGAAAGGAATTAAACTTTGCCACCTTGGCGATCAATCCTGATTCAACTTGAATCCCCCCCCGTAAGCATCAATTGGAGTTTTTGAAAGAGCAATTTCACCGTTCCCGCAACTGAATCCGGAAACCACTTTATTGATTATTTCTTTGATTATTTAACAATACGTATGTCTATGTAACAATACGTAATAGGTTGCAAAACTTATTAATTATTTGATATTAATTCATTAAACATTGAAATTAATATAAAAGAATTAATATGATGGATAATTACTTTATTTACAAAAGGATATTGTTGAAGGGACATTACATGCTAGGAGGAGCACTACAAGGTTATATTTCAACTTGGGGTTAGATATTAAATCCTAGTTTAGCAAGAAATAGGCAGTGGTATGTAATGACCCCTTTTCAGCTGACATAGTAACATTAAGTTCAGCTGAGGTAAAGTATATAGCAGCTTTTTTGTGATGTCTCTAATTTCAAACTACTTGCATTCTTCATAAACAAAGTAAAAATTTACAACAAGGGGTGGCAGCCTTTGTCTCTTGTACATAAGTTATATAATATATTTAGAAATTACTAATAAGTGAACCATAGCAAGGTTCCTGATTGTACGATGATTGATGCACTTAGTCCATCATCAGGACATCGATACTCCATGCAGCCAGTATTGTTATGATGCTATCTAAAAGTGATCAATCATTTGATCACTCTTAAATGGTACCACAACCATGCCGACTTCATGAAGGACCAGTGACATGATGGTTGGCTAGGCCCACCCATCATCTTGTAACCAGCATTCATCATTGCATAAGAAGTTATAAAATTGCATTCATAGTCCATTCATTTCACATGTTTCATCACAGCCATACATTTCTATATTCCACCATCATTGCACAAATCATATTCAAAATTGCATTAATTCTTGGCCATGATAATAACCAGCGATACCACTGCTCGATAACGATTTCCATACTTCACATGCATACCTCAGATGTATTTCATATCCACATCCGTATTGGCATTTTCATCCTTAGCCCATCGGCTATAGAAGTCATTAAATCATATTGAGCCGATGACTTGAATATCTTGATCGAATAAGTTAAGTCGATGGCTTGAATATCTTTAATCGACTAAATTACGTCGATTGGTATAATAAACTAATCAATGAAATGAACAGATACACTTGGCATAAAAAACCAATTTATGCTTGAAGAGGTATGATTTAGAAGAGATACGTCTCTTCAATAATCAAGAGATGCAATCCATTCGATATTGCAAGAAATAAGATGAAGTTCGAACTCATTCCATAAGGCGTCATACGATATTATATATATTACTTTTCATCCTTTACGGATTCACTTTGCTTAGAGCGCATTCCCTTACTGTATCTCTAGTGCAAGTTCATAAAGCCTTATTCAAAGACGACATCTCCACAGTGCATATATTTATTGTTACATCGGACATAGCCAACATTATTGTTGCAAGGACATAGTTACATATCAGAGACGGCAACCATATCGTTGTAGCAATATAACTTTCAGACTTTGTATATATTCAATGCTTTATCAGAAACACCAAGCATATATAACGATTGTCTGCGCAATCATTAAATCACTTCAAGTGTGAAGAGATATTTGCCATTATATGTACCACAGCTGCATATCAGATATTGCAATTGCCAGTATCAGTTCCACGATTCTATAACAAACATTGTAGTAATAAGTTATTTTCATTTTGCATCAAATACATTACAATGAGCATCATAATAGTATATCAGACATTATAAAAAACTATTAAGCACACATTGTCCATATATATATATATATATATATATATATATATATCAGATTTCACATTTATCTTCTGTTACTTGCTTAATTCACATTTATTTGACATAGTAAGAAGGGAAGATTGGAGTAATAGTCTCAGCATTCCTCAATAGTCAAAAAAGGGACATCACAATTTTCTACTAGTGAGGCTATATGGCTTCACAAGTGGATAACATAAATTATTGATTAAATATTAGAGCCAACTATAGTATAAAGTGACGGTCAAAATTGTATGAAGCTCTCTAAAATTCTATCATTTTATGCTTACTCTAAGCATATAGATATTTGTTATCATTTCCTCAAAGGAAAATTAGAAGGGAATAGTTGTTCTTCAATATGTATCCTCATATGAGTATCAGGTAGACATTTTGACAAAGCCCTTGTCAAAACAAAAGTTTGAGATTCTAAGAACTAAGCTAGTTTTGGTGGACAATCGGTCCCTTGCACGGAGTGTTATTTTTTTATCAATAAAATTATTATTTTCCAACTAAGACAACAGCAATGGAATTGGGAGCATAAACATCTCATGCTTAGCAACTTGACTTGTGATGTCCCAGCCTAAATGTTGCGGCGGTGCGGATTCCCACTAGGCGTGTACCGAGGGTTGGGACCCACCCACAATCAGGAAGCCACATGTCAATGAGGGGGTTGGCTTGTGTTGGCCCTCTTGTGGGAAGAAAACCCCACCCTTAACGCTGGTGGGCACCATTCACCATCAATCCAGGCTTTTGGTATAGTGCTTGGTTGCTTGGTATTAGTGTTGAGGTCTCGAGATCGAGCCCTACGGAGTGTGGTGGGCTATGATGTCCCAACCTAAATGTTGCGGCAATGGAGATTTCCACTGGGCATGTACCTAGGGTTGGGACCCACCCATGATTGGGCAGCCACGTGTCCACAAAGGGGCTGGCCTATGCTAGCACTCTGGTGGGACGAAAACCCCACTCTTAATGCTGGTGGGCACCATTCACCAGCAGTCTGAGCTTTTGGCGTAGTGATTGCCTTGCTATTGTAATATCCCTAGAAAAGAATATTAAGGAAATGATAAGATCTCCTCACAAAAATCCCTTCCAATTTCTCCTTTGACAACAATCACTTCTGGTTACTCTAAAATTTCATACCACTGCTATGCATGTAAGGAAAACAAAGAAACAATATTGCTAGAAGGCCACTATTTCAGGAACAATATGCAATTAGCCTCCTTATTTAACAACAACAATACACAGGAATGAATGGCAACAATTTTCTTAAAGGAAAATATTGTCTATTCTTGGCAGTCAAATCTGCTTATAATGTAATCATTCGATTCAATAAACAACAGAAGACAGACTGCACCTTGTCAGATTTTCTGCCCAATGCCCAACTGCAGAAGAAAACAAACAAGACGAAATGCATACATAAGGAGAAGTGCTAGGTATTTATTCAGAATCTTCCCAATCGTTCTAGAAAAATCCTTTGAGAATACCTTCCTGTTGCCACTGTAATATCCCTTTCAATTTAGCATACTGGAATGACAAATATAATTGTTAAATCACTGCTCATGTACCTGTCACTAGCTTGTACATATCTCTTCATACCTTCAGCTATTCCAGGAAGCTAAGCAAGTCACACTGATTTTCAGATTTTCTAATAGTTATTACTCCTGTGAGATTTAATGTTTGCAAAGTCCTTTTTCAACTAGGAATGACCCAGTCAATGATCCACGACTAATACAAGGAACCGTCTCCGACTCACGCATAGTGCTGCCAAGATATTCCTCCCAATATCAACAATATATTCTTCCAAACATTAATATATGTTGTAAATATTTCCAAGTAATAGTCGGCGACAATATTATTCTACTCTAGACCTTTTCTTCTAGGCATTAGTCACCACTTTAGGACAGCATTAATATGATCCTTCAATAATATATCCACCAATATCAATCAGCATTCATGGCAATTATATATGCATGGCAATAAAATATTAAATTCTTCATCCACCAACATTAGAAATAGCCAAGCCCATTGGAATATTCAAATATAATCACCATATATTATTTTTCAGCAAGACTATAGAATGAAGCCAATGAATTGGGACCTTTATTACTGCAAATTTGTCTTTGAATGAAGACTTCACCAGTTTGGCACAAATGTAGACTTCGTTACGAATCCAACTCTTTGGAATAACCAGATTTTTGTCCAACTCTTTTGTCATCTTCTGAAGGTTTTTGTCTCTACAAAGCATAAACAATTATCAAATCCAAGCATGCATGATTTCCTCCATCCAGCATAAGGCTGGTGTTACAAGACTCAAAATCGGCTCAGACTTGCCAAGCTGATTTTTTACTCGGACTTGGACTCGGCATCCAGACTCAGCAAATTGAAAAACCCAATAAATTCAAAGATGTTTAAGGATTTAAAACTTTTTTCATGCATCATTTAATAAATTAACCTTAAAGACACAATAATTGAGATAAATAGAAGCTACTTTGCACACATACACAAGTTTACATTGATCACACAAGTATAAATGCAAATTTATGAAGGAAATAAGTTAAACTAAATAACACATTAGAAATATAAATAGTGTCACTATCAAATGTCTACAAGATTCATGGAATATGAAATCCATGGAATCAAAAGTTCAAAACATATATCAAAATAAGATAGCTGAAACTAGGATTTAATATCTAACCCCAAGTTGAAATATAACCTTGTAGTGCTCCTCCTAGCATGTAATGTCCCTTCAACAATATCCTTTTGTAAATAAAGTAAATATCCATCATATTAATTCTTTTATATTAATTTCAATGTTTAATGAATTAATATCAAATAATTAATAAGTTTTGCAAACTATTACGTATTGTTACATAGACATACGTATTGTTAAATAATCAAAGAAATAATCAATAAAGTGGTTTCCGGATTCAGTTGCGGGAACGGTGAAATTGCTCTTTTAAAAACTCCAATTGATGCTTACGGGGGGGGGGGGGGATTCAAGTTGAATCAGGATTGATCGCCAAGGTGGCAAAGTTTAATTCCTTTCGTCAGAGATTGATTTGACCTAGTGGAAACAACAGAAGATTGAACGAAAGGGAAGTCGTGGAGGAAACCAAGCATCGGTCTGAGAGTCTGTGGGAACGAAGACAATATTGATAGCTATTCCATCTCAATTCTAGTCAAGAGGAGATTAACGCCAATACAAATAATTTCTGAAGGAGCATGGGTGCATACACGACATCCACGAAATCAATAAAGGTGAACTCTCCGCAGAAGACACAGGAGTCCGTCTATTGGACTACATCCGAAGTCTTTCTACACTCAGTGGCAAGTTGTTGTGGATTACAAGACGATGAAGATGCTTTGATACTCGCACATGACCGGGGCAGGCAATTTATTGGATTGAGTTAATATTTACTCTCTGTGTTGGCTGGGATCAATCCAAGAGATATATTTAGAGTTTTTGGAACTTCACAGTGGTATCAGAGCTATCAGTCTTGCCAGCCTGTAGGGTGTTTAAGATTTTGTTTTGCCAAAAATGTTCTGCTGAATATGTAATCAGGCCATTATAACTTCCGGAATACCAGAGAACAACAAAACAGAAATCCAACCAGTCAATCTAGTTCAACCCCACAATTTGAAATTGAGGATAGTCATGTTGAGACAGAAGAGAAAATGAACAAGACAATAACATGGGGGAACTAGAAAGTAATAGGGATTTAATTGCTAAGTTGGTGAGAAGTCAACAAGAGCAAAATAATATAAATACGATGACCAATCTGATGACTTAATTCATGGCTCAAAATCTAAATCAAAATCAAAATGAAGGTGGTAGGGATGATCGTTCAGTAAATAACAATCAGCCTGAAAGAACAACAACAACCATACCTTACATGCCAAATTTTGCCCCTAGAAATATGCAACCAGAACATGAACCTACTATTAGAGAGGTACAAGATGAAATTTTGAATGATTGGGATTCAGCTGGGGCAGAATTCAGATCTCACATGTCATTTAGAGAGTACATGGATGTCAGGATGAAACATAGGCCTCATAGGGGCAGAAACTACAATAGTGAACTACAGAGGAAAATAGGGAAGATGTCCATACCTTACTTTGATGGCACAGGCAAGACGACTGCCAGGGCTTGGGTTCAAAAGTTAGACACATTTCCAATTAAACCCTATGATGGAGGATGAAGCTATTAAATATGCAGCATTACATCTAGATGGAGTAGCACATGAATGGTGGCACCATGGGCAGGTCACATTGGGTCATAATCAGGTAGACACATATCTTGAATTCACTGAACGCCTCATTGATAGGTTTGATTCCAAAGATCCTGAATTACATTTGAAGGAATTAACACAATTGAAACAAACAGAGACAGTTGAGCAATATATAACATAATTTGAAAAGTTGGCTGTGCTTGTCACTGAAATTTTTGAGAGACAATTGTTATTTTCATTGATGAGCTTTCTGATTCTTTGAAAGGTTAGGTGAAGTCTTTAAATCCTCCTACGCTACAAATGGCTATTAAGAAGGCAAGAGAATTAGAACCTTCCTCAAAAGGAAAAATCTGGTATAAAGGCCCTGCACCAAAACCGGATAAAGACAAACAACCCTTCAACAAAGATACGTACCCAAAACCCAGATTTGACAAAGAAGAGAGGGATGAACACAGAAGACGCAAATTGTGTTTCAGTTGTAAGGAGTCATGGCAACCAGGTCATAGATGTTTGGGCAAAGGGAAAATACATTACATTGAAGTCACATCAGATCATGAAGACGAGGAAAATATAGAGCAAAATTTGGAATGCTCCCCAAAGGTTTCTGATCCTGATCAGGAAAATAAATAGGAAGGTGGTATAATTGCTTCCATGACAGGAACTCCACATTACACATTTTCAGAGTACGAGGGGTATTACAGGGTCAATGGGTTATTGTTATGCTAGATAGTGGATCTACTCATAATTTCATTGATAGTGCTCTTGTTAAAAAACAAGGCTTACATATTGTTAAAAATGAAGGTTTTGATGTGAAGGTAGTAGGTGGTACTAATTTAGTAAGCACATATAAGGTACCACAATTAAGTATTGCTCTTGGTAACTATACAGTAATAGATGATTTTTATGTGATTGATTTGGCGGATACTAATTTTATTTTAGGAATTCAATTGGTGGAAACTTTGGATAAATATTCGCAGAGTTTCAAACACGTGGAGTTTTCTTTCAAGGTTGATGGACAAAAGGTGATTCTCAGGGGAATGTCAAATAGTGGGCCCAGGATTGTTACTGCTAAAAGGATGGAAGCTATTTTCCGTCATGGCGAGGTTGCTTGGTCAACACAATGCTTGATTTCTACAAAGGTAACAGGTTTTGAACCAAAGCACTATTCAAATGATTTGTTGCAAGTACTAGGTTCACACAAATTGGTTTTCAGTGAATATACCCCTAGGAGTACCCCCAGATAGAGGTTTTGAACATACTATTGAATTGGAGGAAGGGGCAAAGCCAGTCATTACTACTCCATACAGGCATCCTAAGGCCTTCACAGATGAAATAGAAAAAAAACTATTAAGGAGTTATTAGATATGGGGCACATTAGGCCTAGTTCAAGTCCGTTTGCGTCATCAGTGGTGCTGGTCAAAAAGAAAGATGGAACCCTACGCATGTGTATAGATTACTGTGCCCTCAATAAAAAAGACCATAAAAAGCAGGTATCCGATTCCCCGCATTGATGAATTGTTAGATGAATTACATGGTGCTGTGTATTTTTCTAAAATTGATCTGAGATCAGGGTATCATCAGATTAAGTTAAGGGAACATGATATTCATAAAACTGCTTTCCGTTGTCATTATGGTCACTATGAATTTTTGGTTATGCCTTTTGGACTAACAAATGTTCCAGCTACATTTCAGTCTTGTATGAATCATATTTTTAACAAGCAACTGAGGAAATTTTTGCTCGTTTTCTTTGATGACATACTAATTTATAGCAAGACTTGGGAGGAGCACTTGAGACATATTGATGAGATTTTGAGTACAATGGAATCACAGTCTCTTTTTGCAAAAGCCTCTAAATGTGAATTTGGTATGACATAAATTTTGTATCTAGGCCATATGATCAGTACTAAAGGTGTGCAGGTACATCAAGAGAAGATTAGAGCCATTTTGGATTGGCCACCTCCACGGAATCTTTCAGATTTAAGAGGTTTCTTCGGCTTATGCAGTTATTATAGGAGATTTGTTAAGGGATTTTGCCAACTTGGCATGCCATTGACAGATCTCACCAAGAGGGGAGCATTCAGATGGACTACAGAAGCACAACAGGTTTTTGATAAACTCAAAGGGGTAATGAGTTCTTGTCCAGTTCTTGCTTTTCCAGATTTCAATCAGCCATTTGTCTTAGAATGTGATGCTTCTAGTGAAGGAATAGGAGCAATTTTAATGCAAAACAAACATCCTATAGGTTATGAAAGCAAAAAACTCAATAATGCTGAAAGGTTGTATTCAATGACAATCTATGATAAGGAAATGTTAGCAATAATGCATGCATTAGCTAAATTTCGACAATATTTGGTGGGTGGTAGGTTTTTGGTTAAAACTGATCATAACAGTTTGAAATATTTCTTGAGCCAGAAAGATTTGAATGATAGGCAACGGAAATAGATCAGTAAGATCCAAGCTTATGATTTTGAGATTGAATATGTCAAAGGTAAAAACAATGTGGTTGCTGATGCATTATCCAGGAAACCTGAAATAAATGCTATATCAGGAATAACAGCTGATTGGAAATCTCTTTTATTAGTTGAGTATTCTAAGAATGTATTTGCATGTGAGTTATTAGATGGGAATGTTCAGGATGATAAATACAAGATTGTGAATGATGTTATCTACTACAAGGATAGAATCTTTTTAGTACCCGGTTCTAAATTAAAATTGAGAATTATGCAGGCAGTTCATGATTTACCTTTAGTAGGACATCCAGGTTGCTTCAAAACTTACAGGCATATCCGTGAACGGTTCACTTGGGAGGGGCTCAAAAATGATGTGTTGTGCTATGTGAAGGAGTGCTGTACATGTCAACAAAATAAAGCCGAACATTCTTATCCAGCCGGATTACTCCAGCCGGTTACCTATTCTAGAACAGAAGTGGGAAAGTATATCCATGGATTTCATTACTGGATTACCTCGAGCACAAGGTAAAGACTGTATTTTTGTGATTGTTGATAGACTGACAAAATTTGCGCATTTCTTTGCTATCACTACAGAGTATACAGCTGTTCAGATTGCAGAACTATTTCTTAAGGAGGTTTTTCGTTTACATGGTTTACCAAAAAGTATCATCAGTGACCACGACAGTCGATTTCTGAGCATCTTTTGGGAAGAATTATTCAGGTTAACAGGGATAGAGTTAAACCACAACACTAGTTACCATCCACAAACAGATGGACAAACAAAAATAGTGAACAAATGGATTGAAGGGTATCTTCGCAATTATGTTGCTGGGCACCAAAAAGCTTGGATTCGATGGTTACATCTAGGCCAGTATTGCTACAATACGACATATCATATGTCTATTGGTATGACTCCATTCAAAGCTTTTTATGGATATGATGTTGTATCTTTTGTTGATCTTGCTTTTAACAACAGTAATGTTCCCAAAGCTCATAACTGGCTTCAGGAAAGTCAGGCGATTTTGAAAGCCCTCAAGGAAAACTTACAATCTGCGCAGAATCAACAAAAAGTCTATGCTGATAGGAAACGTACAGAACACAGTTTTGATGGAGGAGAGTTGTTGTATCTCAGGTTACAGCCCTATTGGCAATCTTCACTCAAATGCAGTGGTGCTGAAAAATTGAAGCCTCCCAACTCCATCGCTGTTGTGTTAGTTGGAAAATAATAATTTTATTGATAAAAAAATAACACTCCATGCAAGGGACCGATTGTCCACCAAAACTAGCTTAGTTCTTAGAATCTCAAACTTTTGTTTTGACAAGGGCTTTGTCAAAAGGTCTACCTGATACTCATATGAGGATACATATTGAAGAACAACTATTCCCTTCTAATTTTCCTTTGAGGAAATGATAACAAATATCTATATGCTTAGAGTAAGCATAAAATGATAGAATTTTAGAGAGCTTCATACAATTTTGACCGTCACTTTATACTATAGTTGGCTCTAATATTTAATCAATAATTTATGTTATCCACTTGTGAAGCCATATAGCCTCACTAGTAGAAAATTGTGATGTCCCTTTTTTGACTATTGAGGAATGCTGAGACTATTACTCCAATCTTCCCTTCTTACTATGTCAAATAAATGTGAATTAAGCAAGTAACAGAAGATAAATGTGAAATCTGATATATATATATATATATATATATATATATATATGGACAATGTGTGCTTAATAGTTTTTTATAATGTCTGATATACTATTATGATGCTCATTGTAATGTATTTGATGCAAAATGAAAATAACTTATTACTACAATGTTTGTTATAGAATCGTGGAACTGATACTGGCAATTGCAATATCTGATATGCAGCTGTGGTACATATAATGGCAAATATCTCTTCACACTTGAAGTGATTTAATGATTGCGCAGACAATCGTTATATATGCTTGGTGTTTCTGATAAAGCATTGAATATATACAAAGTCTGAAAGTTATATTGCTACAACGATATGGTTGCCGTCTCTGATATGTAACTATGTCCTTGCAACAATAATGTTGGCTATGTCCGATGTAACAATAAATATATGCACTGTGGAGATGTCGTCTTTGAATAAGGCTTTATGAACTTGCAC
>MU226533.1:1278381-1299277 GCA_018584345.1 Thuja plicata
TATATATATATATATATATATAATGGACAATGTGTGCTTAATAGTTTTTTATAATGTCTGATATACTATTATGATGCTCATTGTAATGTATTTGATGCAAAATGAAAATAACTTATTACTGCAATGTTTGTTATAGAATTGTGGAACTGATACTGGCAATTGTAATATCTGATATGCAGCTGTGGTACATAATACATATAATGGCAAATATCTCTTAACACTTGAAGTGATATAATGATTGTGCAGACAATCGTTATATATGCTTGGTGTTTCTGATAAAGCATTGAATATATGCAAAGTCTGAAAGTTATATTGCTACAGCGATATGGTTGCCGTCTCTGATATGTAACTATGTCCTTGCAACAATAATGTTGGCTATGTCCGATGTAACAATAAATATATGCACTGTGGAGATGTCGTCTTTGAATAAGGCTTTATGAACTTGCACTAGAGATACCGTAAGGCAATGCGCTCTAAGCAAAGCAGATCCGTAAAGGATGAAAAGTAATATATATAATATCGGATGACGCCTTATGGAATGAGTTCGAACTTCATCTTATTTCTTGCAATATCGAATGGATTGCATCTCTTGATTATTGAAGAGACGTATCTCTTCTAAATCATACCTCTTCAAGCATGAATTGGTTTTTTATGCCAAGTGTATCTGTTCATGTCATTGATTAGTTTATTATACCAATCGACGTAATTTAGTCGATTAAAGATATTCAAGCCATCGACTTAACTTATTCGATCAAGATATTCTAGTCATCGGCTTAATATGATTTAATGATTTCTATAGCCGATGGGCTAAGGATGAAAATGCCAATACGGATGTGGATATGAAATACAAATGAGATATGCATGTGAAGTATGGAAATCGTTATCGAGCAGTGGTATTGCTGGTTATTATCATGGCCAAGAATTAATGCAATTTGGAATATGATTTGTGCAACGATGGTGGAGTATAGAAATGTATGGCTGGGATGAAACATGTGAAATGAATGGACTATGAATGCAATTTTATAACTTCTTATGCAATGATGAATGCTGGTTACATGATGATGGGTGGGCCTAGCCAACCATCATGTCACTGGTCCTTCATGAAGTCGGCATGGTTGTGGTACCATTTAAGAGTGATCAAATGATTGATCACTTTTAGATAGTATCATAACAATACTGGCTGCATGGAGTATCGATGTCCTGATGGTGGACTAAGTGCATCAATTATCGTATAATCAGGAACCTTGCTATGATTCACTTATTAGTTATTTCTAAATATATTATATAACTTGTGTACAAGAGACAAAGGCTGCCACCCCTTGTCGTAAATTGTTACTTTGTTTATGAAGAATGCAAGTAGTCTCAAATTAGAAACATCACAAAAATGCTGCTATATACTTTACCTCGGCTGAACTTAATGTTACTATGTCAGCTGAAAAGGGGTCATTACATACCACTGCCTATTTCTTGCTAAACTAGGATTTAATATCTAACCCCAAGTTGGGATCGGTTGGTGATTATCCAACAATAATATCGCCTATCCTCTGCTATATCTTCACCAATCAAGTCTTCAGTAGGCGATTAGATTCCATACTTGATGTTCGATCAGAAGATTGCAATCGGGTATTTTGTAAATGAATTCCTTACCAATGATCGCAGAAGCATTACTATGCAATAGCCTTTACTTCAAAGTTTGCAATTCCGGCAATAATATCAATACATCTCCTGGTCGATCAATCCATATAACACTTTCGCTAACACCAAGAATATATCGTCCATAATACTCCTTCCTTTGCTATCGGCGATCTTTGGCTCTTAACAAACCATTAAACAAGTTTCCACGAAACAGTTGGGTTGGAAAAGACACTAACTTCGGGTCCCAACTTATTGTCTTCTCCCAACGGCTATATAAGGCAATTCAGATCGTACTCTTGGGGGGGGGACACAACACTTTAAAAGGAACTGGATTTGGAATGTTTGGAAGAAACATCTGCCGTCTATAGGTGGTAAGAATAAAGTGCAGATCTGAAACAGCAATAATTGCCAGACCGGCCATTGTTACGAGATCACCATGTCATAAGAATGCATGGAATAAACGGTCAGACCAGTCAACAATAGGAAGATTTCAGAGACAGCGATCTAGTCAATAGACTCATATCAAGACAAATCATTCCTTGATCTTGTTGATACAAGCTTCACAACTTAAGCAAGTATAGTATCGATATTATTATTCTATTCAGATTGATCTTACAATTCTTTAGACTTGCACTACATTTGTTTCATATAGGATCTCTCATTCTTTTCAAATCCAATACCTTGATATTGAAAGAGAATTTCATACTTTTTGATCAGTTTACATGAAGTGTTTGAACTTAAGGGTATCCATGTCATTTTACAAACTTTGTTGGGCAATCTGATGCTGTATAAGATCAAGATAGTTATCATTGCGTTAATCAGTCCTCTCCTCAAAAGATATCGTCACTATACAAACTATATACACTAATAGCAATTGAAAAAAATTAAATTAAAGAAGTCTCTTATAATTTATAGGAAATTGGACAAACTCATCGAGGACCATTACAATAATGTCGAGCTCATCTTTAATTATCGAAACCATTTGCTTAGTTGTCTTTACCATGAATCGATACTCCTAGCCGCCTTTGTCCACCGATAGTATATTTCAGTTAAACGTTCCCATGTTTGTTTACTGTAGTCCTTGTCCATGCTTTGTCCATGCTTTCTTAAGTTGATGACTTTCATCTGACGTGCTCTTCAACTGTCCAAAGACTTAAGTCGATCTCAGTCATGTTCTTCACCGTATTTGGAAATGCCATTATTAATCTTTACTTCCGCTGGTAGTCTTTATACACGGTTACTTACATTACTATGATCTTCGACTATTTATTTGGTCGGTGGATTTTATCTTATATGTATCGACGTCTCTTCATTGTTTCTTCTATCGTTGATACAATAATCTCCTAATTGTTATCGTATATGTTGTTGACGGTACTGGTGACTAGTCGCTTGCCAATCATAACTTCCGTCTTACCATATGCTGTGTTTGTCTATATCGATTCTTAAATAGCTATTGCATGCCTTCAGGGGTTTGGTATATCTGAACCGCATCATTACTACTGACATTAACTCATGGTCTTTATTAGCTATTTGAATCTATGTTACCATATTAGTCGATATCTCCTTTCACACAGTGGTAGATATGATGAGTCATCACCGTCTTTGGTACAATTGCTATGCATTTGGTTATTATAATAAATTTCAATCTTTAATTAAAATTTATTTTAATCGTATCTTCCTTTTTAATGTTCTGAATTTGGGGATATGACAGTTTGTTAAAATTTCTGCGTAACATTTGGTAAAATTTGGAATAAATATACAAAGGTGGATATTTCAATGGTATGAGAGTTGGTTCTCCTGCCATATTGTGAGGTTGTGAGGTTTCATGAGTAATGAGTAACAAAAATTAAGGTATTTGCATATTTGAAATTTTTTATCTTATTTGAGGTAATAAAAATTTATTTCATTCTGAATGTTATGATAGATATTTAGAAGTAAAAGGATTACGTTTATTCAGAGATATTATGGGAATTGGACGGCTTAATTTCTGAAGAATAATATAATTATTTTCTTTAATTGATTGCTCTTCAGTATTTCTATATTTAATTGTTTGGCCTGAGGAAATATAAAAGATTGAAGAATATATTAAGAACCGTGGAGTATATGGAATGGTAGATTTCAATCTTTGCTGGGTTCAACTATACTTTTGCAAATAAGATTTTATTATTTCATTGAGTCGGGCCGGGCGTAAAGAACTTGTGAAATGGCAATCCTTTCTTAACCTTTCTTAAAGTTGGGTATTTGTAATATTATGGCTGCTTATATCATAATGTTTGAGGCTAATTTAAACTTTGGAAGCCACCAAATATTTTAAGAGTTCTAGTGATGTATTTCTTATTTAGTGCCCAATTGTTTATAATATACCTGTCGATACTTTGTGAATGTATAGTTCTGGGCAAAATATTTAAGGAAACGGTGTTTTAATTGGTCCCCAACTTCTCAAATTAATATTTGGAGGGGCTTGGAAGTATTATTTTGTAGTGGTAGAAGACATATGAAGCAAGGAGAGTTTAATGGCGGCATGGTGGAGATCATTCTGACTTATTAGTTCTACATTTGCAAGCTTTGTTCCTCTTATTACCAGAGAAGAGAACGTATTTGAGAATTTGCCAAAGGCAGAACAAGACTATCGCAGATTGTCATGTGTTCCATGAAAACATTGAGTGTCGTCGATTGGGCAACTGTGTATGCTTGTTGTGTGCAGAGAAGGCTTCTAAAGTTGGCATTGAGAGGTGGAAGAATGCGTGGTTGTGGTATAGTGGTTTCCAACTTCGAATACTTGTGGTATAGTGGTTTCCAAATTCGAATACTTGATATCAAGAGTTTTGTTTTCAAAGGCTTTCATTCATGTGCCGTGAAAGCTGTAAGACAATAATAATAATCATTTATTTGTTCCAATTTATCACTAGGTTGGGGTGTTGGGAGGTAGGTTGCTAAATATTATTTCCATGTGGGTTTTAAGCAAAGCAGAAACTTTGGCTAATATTTGATAATATTATTTGGCCGAAACTTTATATTATGGTTGTTTTCTGAAGTTAGCGGGACCCAGTCTTTATTTTAGTGCCTTTCTAAAGAATTAGAAGGAAGGAATGATATTATTAAAGGTTGTGGCTTAAAACATTGGGGTTTCACATGCAGTTGGAGACTAAAGTCAAGCGTTGTTCATATTAAATTATGGAGTTCTAATGTTGATAGTGTCGGACTTATAATTGTCGTGTTATAATATTTGGTGCCAAACCTCAAAAGTCTAATTTTTTCATTGAGAAGTCTGTCGAGTAAAAGTTGGGCATTGAAATATTTCATTGAGGCAATAAATATATGTGACTTTCAAAGCCTTGGAAATAAATTACACTGAGCCCTGTGTATATTCGGAAGCTGAGGAGCTAATATTTGCAGCATATGTTATACAACAATTGTATCAACTTTACAAAGAAAGACAAAAATTAATGTTGGAACTCCTGCCTTGAACGAGAATCCTTTGTGGTGACACCGCTGGAGAAGAACCAATATAGCAAAGTCACTTCGAATACCCCTGTTTGCATTCCATTCGGGTTAGAATTATAGAGGATAAAGAGCTAGGAAGGAACAACACATTTAGGAGTCTAAAGCACGACAACTCACTCCAGGTGTGAATACAAGGAGCAGCTGCTGAACTGGCCTGTCATAAATTCTTGGTTGTTATTTCCACCAGTAATTACTGCAGTACAATATTCTATTGTCCCGTGATAAGGAGAAGGGCACCATCCCATTACTGTTATCAACACACAGGACAGAAATATGTTGTATATGCATTAATGAACTGGTTCTGTTGGAAACTATAAGCAGCTAGTATTGTTTATCAGGCCCTCTTCTTAGGGAGATATTTGCTGAGAAAACTGTGATTTGTAGTTGCAACTGTGTGTGAATGTTGGGCATTGCAACCTACTGCCTGGAGTTAGAGTAAAGAGTGTGTCATCGAAGGGAATGGATGTATTCATGAAGACTACTATTGCCGGGTGGGAAAAGTTTGTATCTGCAAGTGCTTTCATTTGTTTACAATCAGCTAAACAATTTTATTCACAGAATTGGTTATCTGTTTATGCACATAATTAACATGTGTTCATAACCCGAGTTTGCAATTAAAAGATCAAAAATTGTTTACAATCTTGTATATCCTTATTGCGTTTAATCATTGCAAACCTCTGTTCTTAATTTGTTGTCAATAAATATATGCAAATTGTTTGTTGAAATGCTTACCTAGCTAAATTGGCAAAGGTACCGCAAAAAAATTATACTAGAAGAGGGAAGCCTATTACAGTGTGCACCAAATTTGGTAGGACATTCCATTTGAAAAAAAAATAAAAATAAAGACAATGGCAGATCAGAAAAGTGATTTTTTCTCAAAAGAATTCAATGATACATTTAACAGTGATCAGTTAAGGGACTTGCAGAAAGAAAAAGTAGCAGGAAATTGGCTCTATGTAATTGGATTGCAATTGGAGTCCATGAAATTTCCTAATGGTGTTCTCTCTAAGTTGGAGGAATTAGGCTCATATTTGTCCAAAGTGGACCAATCAAAGTGGAGGCTTCTAAATTGGGCCTTGCAACCCTCAATACTCACTTTGGTTCATCACAGGTTTTTGGATCATCCGTGCGAAGAAGTGAGACTTGCAGTTGCTTCTTTTTACAGCAAGATCATAAGAAAAAAGCTCTTGCAGCCCCCTGTAATGATGACATATTGAAAAGGTTCTACAACTAATTGTGGAGAGCCTACATGGGTTACATGATGTCAAAGCCCCTACTTGTGGTAATAGGGCTAAGATTTTAGGAATTATGGCAAGAACCAGATCATTTGTCATTATGTTGGATCTCAAATGTGATAAATTGATTCTTCAAATGTTTCATTGCTTAACTGAAATTAGGAAGCATCATCCAGACGATGTGAGAGCTTGTATGCAAACCATTATGTCCTTTATACCTTATTGGTTGTGGCAGAAATGTTGAAGGGTTGTGACTCTTTTGAAGGGTGGTTATTGTGAAAGGTTATGACCATTGCAAGAGGGACAAATATGATGAAGAGGTGTGCCTCTCGCCCACAATGGAATATGTAAAGGGGAGAAGGTTTCATTGGAGGAGGACATCCAAGGGAAATCAATTTGGGGAATAGTAGATTGTTCTCAAAGGCAACAATGAAAAATGATGACTCTATCCTTATTTAAGGTAGTGACCCTTCCACCAATGAGGTATAAAGGAGGATTCAATCCAAGCATTGAAATGTATTTATTGTGCTATGAATCAAGGGGTAAATAATCAGGACTCAATCAGTTTTCGATACTCATTAAGGGCATATCAAAGAATAAAAATAAGCAGATCTGAGTCTAGGGATATTATTCTATTATTGGTAATGCAGAAACAATGATTAATTTATCTATGTGATTTTATAATTTATCTTGGTTGGTTATGCCATGAACTTAATTTGGCGATAGTCAGACACAAGGGAATGGGAGAGAGTATGCTATTAAGGGAGAACCGCTAAGGTTACTCTATTGTAGTGGTAGTTAAGGGAGAACATCTATGACGACACCCTATTGCACTGTACGGAGAACTGCTAAAGGCACCCTATTGCAATGGCAGTTAAGGGAATGAGGGCACCCTATATCATTCTGAGAGGGAGAATCGATGTGTTAGGGCACCCTACCATGCCTTCTTACTCCACATCTTCTATAATTAAAATTTACCTACAACTTAAGTGATGTGTAATGTACCAATCCAATTAACACTAAATATGTACTAATAGTTGAACTCAAGTTTCATTGTACGGAAAAACACACACCGCACATCAACACTCTACATGCTACTCGCACTTTGCACTTTGCACACCGCACATTGCACGACCGCACGCCGTACACCCAATGACTGCACTCCGCACGTCGCACGCATACCACACGCCTCACACATACCGCACGCCGCACACCACACACCGACACAACTGCACTCCGCACGCTGCACACACTATACGTAGCACACTGCACACGGCACGACAACACTCGACACGTCGCACACACATCGCATTTGGCCCACCACACGTCGCACACACCGCATTCGGCCCACCACATGTCGCACACTGCAAGCCACACGTCGGACCACACACCGCACGCCACTGACAACATCTCCACCATACCGTATACCACCCACACTCTCTGGTACGACACTGCTCACCTCCGTATGACGAAGTTACTTGTACGCACACGACAACCGCCACACACTCTACCTCCACCCGTGCAGACTAGTCACCATACAACCAAGTCATACAGCCAAGTCACCGTATGTGTGAAGTGAGCACACAGCTCAACTCTTCGAGTGCAAAGTGACGACACGAACGAATCTTCCTCCTCTAATTCTAGAATTACGCATAGATAAATTTGCTAAACCAAACAATATCATAGATGCAACAATGAATGACTGCCAATCAGATATTGTACTTCCAAATCTGAGATATATTTCTAATGAAGTTCAACAATACGAATTTGTGTCCAAGGGAGACTTCACAAATTTGACATTCAAGTACAAGGTGAAATATTTGAGAGGATATTCCCAACGGTGGACTAGGGTGGCTGCTAACCACCGAAATTGCAATTATAGACTAGGTTCTTGCAACTCCGAAACTGCAAATAAGAACTCAATTCCAACTAGAATCGCAAATACACAAGAAAAGATAACTCCATAATGATTACCTACGGTGCCAGTGAATGTCTTAGAAAGGCCTCTAAGAAGTTTCTAGAAAGTTACAATGGGCCGACATAACTTATTTATTATTTTATTATTTTGGCAACTTTTTATTTTATAACTAAATTAATTAATAACCAAAGTCCTTTATAATATTATTTAAATTTGGGACCACCTAATTCATTAACTTAATTAATTCACTCTCCATTAATTTGGGGACATTACATGCTGCCTTAGTTTATTTATGAATAATGTTTACATTGTGATCTAATCCTAATACACACACACATACTTGTATGCTGGCATTTGTGTTCATGTGGTAAATGTAGGATTCAAGTTATGGATCATATAATTAAAGAAACCATTTAATTGGTAAACCCTAACCCTAATCTGTTTCAATTGTGATTTAGGAAAACTTCTGGCCCTAATCTAACCCTTTGTTCTACAATCCTTAAAGATCACTTGATCACTTGGTCTTGACCACCTTGTGGCCTCTTCTTGCCTTTATTTAGATCAAAGGGCATGAATCACGCAATGTTGACCCGATTTCTTACAAGGCAGCAACGCCAAATGTTTACTACTATACCTAGTAAATTATATACATGAAATAAAAGTTAGTAGTGCATACCAAATGTAGGAGTAAACCCTAACCCCGATCTGTTGCAATTGTGATTTAGGGCAACTTCTGGCCCTAATCTAACCCTTTGTTCTCTTTGTTTTACGATCCTTAAAGATCGCTTGATAACTTGGTCTTGACCACCTTGTGGCCTCTTCTTGCCTTTATTGGCTTCCAAGCGCTTAAATCACACAATGTTGACCCGATTTCTTATAAGGCAACAACGTCGAATGTTTACTGGTATACTTGGTAAATTACATACATGAAATAAAAGATGGTAGTGCGTGTCAGATACAGGAGTAAAATATATCTCTATTCACTCAAGAATTCGTTATAGAGGAGAAGACCAGGAATGGTTGGCCAAGGATTGCAATAATTGACTATACCATACTACCTTCCTTGGCGGTACACAACATATTTAAAGGACCCAATGGTTGCCAAGAGGAACACAACCGTCAACCAATTGACAGTTACAACTACTCGAGAGTGAAAACCAACTTAATATGGACAATCAAAACATTGTTGGAAAATCAATATTATCAAACATAACAATAGGCATTGTACATTGACTACAATGTTATTTCATTGTCTTTTGGGAGTTGGCATGGTGACTTTATTGGGAAGGTGACATGGAAGTTTCCTCCTCACATGAGGAAGTAGGCATCCCACTTAGAGGATCTTGGATTATTGATAAGTAGGTGCCATGGATCATGTAATGGCGAATTTATGAGAAAAGCTATGACAAGTATTATGACACACCTACTTATGACAGATTCTATGACAGAAAAGACAAGTGTCAGGAGACGCCTTTGCATGGAGAAGGTGGGGACCTGAGTTGGGTATGACAGGCTGTAAGAGAATCAACTATCAATAGTCAGTTGTGATGGATTCTCTTACAATTGCAAGTGTTGTCAGTTATGATTGTTTTTATGACAGTTCTAAAATGTGCAAGAACATCATTCATACCTAAATGTAGAAAATTTTGGGTGCCCAACTTTGGAGGTTTGAATGAGTCAAAGGATGATATACATGTGTCATTTGCATCCTTATAGGTGGTTGGGAAATGTGCCAAATGGATTTGGATTCCCATCTCTTTTGGCTTGGTCTCGAGGCTTCCTCCTTTGTTGTATTTCTCTATATAAGGATGTCTTGGAGAGCATTATGTATATAATGTTTTATAGGTGAAGTGTTATGCTGTTGGAATTAATCCAGATTGTGGGTTGTTGATTATGCACTCCTGTTGAAGAAGCCTAGTGCTGATATTGTATTGTAAGTGACAAGCTTACTGGAAATACAAACTACTATGCTTTTCAAGTGTGAGGTTTTTTTCCCAAAAGGGTTTTCCCCATATATATTGTATGTTCATTACGGTATACTATTGCATGTTTACTATCTCTATCCGAATGTGTTTCTTTTTCTGTAATAGTTAAGATCTGTAAATAAAATCTGCACCATCTCCCCCATTAAATTAATGTTAGGAAGCATTTTCTACACCTTTGCTTCCTTTCAATAATTAGGGCATCACACCCTACCACTTCTGAGAATCCAGATTATTTTTATCATTGAAGCAAGGCACTGAATTCTTTTGGCAGCTACCTCTCAAAGGTAGCAACACATTCTAGTCAGACTTGGAAGTTTTCAGTTATACGATGTTAAAATTCAGACCATGATAAACAAATTCAGCACTCGGAAAATAGTCTAATCAGCAAACCAAAATGACAATCAGAATCGCTGTCTTCTGAATACATTAACCCCAAAACAAATTTGCTGGAAGTACACAAATCAATGAAAAAGATGAAACCAGAATATTACTTGTTTGAACAATGTCTTATTCTGAATTTTTTTGTATTACAAAAGTGAGTGGCTATGGTCCTTAATAGACTTGATGACCAGGGCAGCTAAAACAGAACTAAAGTGCTAATTAAAGCTGTAGCTTTATCCTCTTTTTCATCACTTAGAATCTCTCTGAAATTAGGAAAGCTAACTGCTCCTGTGCCTAGAATAAAAGCAAAACATAAAAAAAGTTAAAATTGTCAAAAAGTTGACTAGATATTTGTGCCTAAATCTAAGAAAGCTAACTCTAAATATAGTCTCGTAAATTTAGGAAAACTACCACTAAATAGAAATGCCCATTTGTAGCAGTTTTACTTGCTAAATATAGGACAGTTTTGCACCTACCTAATTCACTGAACATAAAATGTTTATGCATGCACTTTCACTGCTGCCTTCTCAGCTGGCAAAGAACAACTGAGCGATCAAAAAATGACCATCACAAAGGGTACCAAATTTGTGAAATAAATCTGTATTATATTTTGATTTTAGCCACAATTACTTAAGAATTTTCAGTAATTTCAATTGCTATATTTTTCTGAGATTGAACTACTGTTTTGTTCTTATCTGAATCAAATGTATAATACTCATTTTTTTGTGTTTGCAAATTAGGTTACTTACATTCTTTTTCGAGGGCAATATCTGAAACACATGCAATTGGCAGTCAGTTTGATACATTTTCTCTGGGTTTTTCATGTTTCTGCTAATTGTTTGTAGGTGCTTTCATAGATGTCATTGAAATTGACGAAGCTGTTATTTCAGCATCAATAGACTCTATGGGTTTCCCAGATGTTCTAAAGACAGATGCAAAAGCTCAAAAGGCGTGTTCAGAGCATAGCTGTTGTGGTTTCCATGTTAAAGAATCACCACATAACATGCATGAAGTTCTTTGGGACAATATTCAAGAAAGGTTATTCCTATATGAAGCAGATGGTGAAGAGTTTTTATGTGATTCAATCAATAATAGCCGTTGTAAAGAAGGTTCAGATTTGTATGATATGGTTTTCATTGATGCTTATGATGGAGATGACATTTTTCCATACAAGTTTAGGGACAGGAATGGGCCTTTCCTGACTGCCCTCCAGTCTAAACTACATCCAAGACATGGAACAGTGATAGTAAGTTATGTTTGTGTTTTTGAATCTTTTTCTGTTGAATGGTGGATCTTTATTCTGCCGCTATTTATTCTTCTATTGTATTTATTGTATAAAATGTTTTAGTTTGTTTCTGGTCTGTGAAATATATATGACAGGCAATTTTCTACATTCTTTTTCTTGCTGATCTTAGCTATTTATTATTTGCATTCTGAATTCTCTTTTATATCCTTAGTTACTGCTAGGTGACATTTCCCTTCAATTTAGTTACTTTCATATGGTTCAACCAGATTCCGTCTCTTCTAACAATCTTTTCAACTTTGAAATCCTATTTTTGACATGCATCTTTAGTGAAACCATGCTTTTGTGAGTTTTGTGGCCCAATTTCAGTTTGTAAATAAATTGTATAGAATTGTTCTTATACGTAGATCTCCTAACATCCTCTAATTCAACATTAAATCACTGGTTGTGCTTTACTTGACTGTCGCAAATTATGGGGTTTTTAACGGTTTTAACTTAACAGTTAACAATTTCTGGATTAGATTGTGTTATGAATTTTTAGCATCAACGTTTCGAATCACACTCCGTGATCCATCATCAGGATGAGCAATAAGAGAGCACAGGAAAAATGAAAACAGTTGCAGACCTAAACAGGTTAAAAGAGGGGAAGGGGTGGAAGGAAAGAGGTTTTAACTTTTTAGTGTGGTTTTTTATGGTACATGCCTATAATGTGATAGCTATTTAAATTTAGTAAGATTCCCGGGTCTTTCAGAAAGGCTTCAAAATTACTCTTTGGTCTCATAAGGTCGTCACTATTTATTTCCACATGGCAATACATTTTGAACATAGGCTCGTCATATATTGTTGGAAAGCTAGTAAAAGATACATTGTAATGGAGTATATAATATATTATTATATAGTAATCGTACAGTTCTGCCATATAAAAAATGTTTTTTGGTAAGGAGGCAAATCAATCTATAGGTATGTATTGCCTTGAGTCTTTCTTTGCCTTTCTTTTTCCTGTGCTAGCCATTTGTACATTTTCTTCATATTTTGTCCAACTAGTGTGTCATCAGCAAACTTTATAGTTTTGAAACCTTTGTTGGCTCGTGAAGAGGCTCTCACAATCGTATTGGCTTCTGACAAGGTTGTCACAACCTTGTCAAAGCTTGATAGTCATTTCACAACCTCTTCAATTTTGAAAATCCCAATTTTGTGTCAAGTTTTGTCTAGGTTCTAGGATTTGTGTCAAAGGTCGATGAGATCCTTCTGAAGAATTTTTTTCCAAAGATTGCAATGGGAAACTCAACATGGTATTAAAATTTGCATCGGTGCTCAACAAGGTTGTCACAACCCTGTTGGAAACTGATGAGGTTTCTAGAATTGGCCTAGAGCTTGAAATCTTGTTTAGAACCTCCACAAATGAAGCAGTTTGAAGAATTTCAAAGACACGCGGTCATGAAGGCGCCTCTATTTGTATTTCGACACATTTTAAAGGTTTCAAAACCTATTTCAAGTTTCAACACATGTCAAGGTTCTCACAATCCCATTCATATTGTTGGTCAGTCACCCCTAACATTTTCCTCTGTTTTAGTTACTCACAGCCACAATTAAGTCAAAGGAAAGTTTTAGGGGTGATTCACCAACAATATGAGAAAATTGTTTGTAAAAAAAAGAACCATTTCTTTAGGCTTCAGCGAGCAGTTTCGAAACCATCGTTGGAGGCTGACCAGATTTGGAAGCCTTTCCAATTTCTGACAACCAAGATCAAAGAGCTTGCATTTTATAACAAGGTTTCATAGAGATGGGGTTACTTGTGTACTTTGGAGACGGGTATAGGTACTAGTACGACTCTTTTTTCCAAAATAGGAGATGGGGGTACTTTGGGTATGTCAAATTCTTTTATATATAATTTAATGTTTTATAGAAAATATGAAAATATAATGACATTGAGTTTTCAAAACGAGAACAGTGATAAATTTTGTTGTCGCTATTTTTGTTTTTTATAAAATTTTGACAACAGTTTTTGGCGACTCTGCTGGGGATCGAATGCATAAGTGTTTCTTACGAACTAACTTTGAGCAGTTGTGGGTAATTTATTGTAACTATTTCCAGTGTTTAAAAAGGTTGATAAGAAGAGTAATCAAGGAGTCTTTGAGCTTCTTATTTATTTTCTCGTCCCGGAGAAGCGATGGAGGACTTTGTGCCTTCATGGACACTTTGCTTCTTTAAAGTTTTTTCTAAATTTTCTCAAATTTTTACACACTTTTCAGCTGCAATCTTTTTCTGAAAAAAGAGAGAGATTAAACGTTTGTTCTAAAAGAGAGAACTAGACGAAGCTCCATCCAAGTTAGTATAGATTTATTTTGCAAAAGGTTGATCTAATTATTCTACTGAGGACACGACACGCATTCAGAAGCCTCATGCTTTTGTTTGAAGTATACCTGTGTCCTATCCATTGTAATTATTCCATCGTATTTTTATTTCTTGTAGTTTTTGAAGCTTTTACCAAGGACATGTAAATGGCTCAAGGTCCTTGGGGAAATGCTTTTGGTTCGTTGAATTTGGCTTTACCTCTACATTCTCTTCCTGATGGCTCGCGGAAGAATTTTCCAAAGTTCTTTGGTAATGGACAACAACATTTTGATGAACATATTGCTTCTTTTAACATTGCATGCGGTGTTCATGGTGTTGAACATGAGGACGTGTCTGTAAGGTTGTTTGTGGAAACTCTCCAAGGTGTAGCTACTGATTGGTTTTATCATCTTGCACCACAAACTATCACAAACTGGGCTACTCTCATAGTCAAGTTTGAAGAAAGGTTCTAGCTGCCTTAAGATGCTCATGCCCTATTGGCCCAACTTACTTAGTTAAAGAAGGCATCTAATGTACCTATGCGTGAGTTTGTGGCTCATTTCAACAAGTTGACACGAAAGATTTCAGCTGTTGCTCAGCCTACAGCTACAAATTTGAAGTGTTTCTTTGTCAATGCTCAAATTCCTAAAGTCAGTTTTCTATTGTGAAGAGCAGCTCCTGCTACTCTTGCAGCTGCACAAACATTGGCCATTGGAATTGAAGATGACCTTATTCTTGCCGGGCAGATAAGAATTGAAGCAAGTGGGTTTGAAGGAAGTTATATTTCTTCTGTTTCATTTTCTTCCATGACAAGGACGGATCCTGCGGTGCAGAGGTTAGCAAATGAGTTGCTTGCTCTAAAAAAGAAAATAGCTCAAGGTATGTTCTTCGTTCCTCGTGAAGATGTACAAAGAAAGCCTTTTCTAAATGTTGCTCATAGTTCTGTTGTTGGGAATCAACAAAAGTTGGTTCCATCACCAAAGAAGCTTGCTATCAAGGCACCATCAGCGAAGGCAACAACAAAGCATCCCGAATCTGAGGACAGTGATCTTGCTATACTCTTCCAAGAAAAGGAAGAAGACATAGCTGGCGACTCTTATTTCTGGTTCACGCAGTCTCAGAAAGCCGTTGATAAGAAACAGAAAGATGAAAATTTTTCATCTAATGTTCAAGTGAATGAAGACAATCGTGTCATTAGACATGAAAAGATGGACATGCATGAAGGTCTCAGTCGAGATCACAATAGTGCATCTTTGTTTCAAGGTCATGAACTTGAACGAATGTTGCATAAATTTCCTACCCCCGAACTTGATGAAGATCATTTCATGACTACTATAGAAGAGTTTTGCTCAAATCTTATTGATACTTCTCCTCAATTTAAAATTTGTGAACAACATACTGAAGAATGCGTTGCAGTCATGTATTCGTCTGAATTGCATGAAGGGAATCATTTGGAGCATGAGATTGTCATGGTTGCAAAATCAATCACTCAAGTTGCAGCCAACAAGAAGAATTCAGAATTTGTTCAATCAAGGGGATGTCCCATAAGGCATCTAGTTTGGTTGGAAGCCAACGGGAAGGCAAATATTTCACTTGTACTTGAGCATGAAGATACAATTGAGGAAGAGGTTAAACATGCATTTGCAGGTCAACAGAAGCATTCTGAATTCATGGAGCAGCAGTATGTTTGTTTCATTTAAAGAGGAAGGTGAATTTGTTCATCTCTTCCAAGGAGTGTTGCATCAGGCATTGGCATCATTGCTCCTATTGTTCGTGGTTCATCTGTACAAAGTTGCCTGTGAACATGCAAGGTACTACAAGCTGCTGAAAAAAGGTAGCTATTTTGTTGAGCCAGTAAATGGTTTCGTCTGAAAAGTTGCATAGTCGGCTAGTTTTAATTAGGTAGGTTTTCTTTGTTTTCAATATGTGCGTTTGCACAAGTTTGTTTTGTTTTAAATAGGTTTTTCTTAGCGTCAATCGCATCATCTCGTCGTCTTTGAGTCTTTTAGGTTTTGAGTTTTTTTTTTTTGTCTTTTTAGTCTTTCCTTTTGTCGTTTTGGTCGCCTGACTCTATAGCCCAATGGAAAGGAAGAAGGCACTTGGAGATTCTGGATTCTACATTCCTCGTTGTTTCTACGAACAAACGAGCCATGTTCCCCAGTCAGAGCCAGTTGTTGTCGCTATTTTTGTTTTTTATAAAATTCTGACAACTATATTAAATTTAATATTTTTGGATTAAATTTAATGTGCTTTGTTTTTAAACTCTAAGTTTGTCATTATAAATGAATAAATTCATTTATTTATTTATTTTGATCTTTTATTTGTTTTAGTAAATAAATAAACTTGTTTATTTATTTACATTTATTTTCGTTTTTTTTTTGCTCTTTGATAATATATTTATAATATATTATTAATTTTTGTCCCAAGTTTTTTTTTGTATTAGTAATAGTTTGATCAAAAAAAGATCGAAGGGTCCAATTAAGTTACATCAACGAGAGCCCTCCAAGATTGAGGCAAAACACTACCACAAAACAAGGTAATTACGGAAAGTTTGAAGTGCAATATATACAATAAGAGAGCATGAAAGGAAATAAAAAGCCCAAGAGAAGGCCTAGTGAAGAATGTCACTGTGGGTATCTACCCACGCTGTCCATCCCTGAGGCCCTTCCATCCAAGCCATGTTCTTCAGTTCCTGGATTTGAGTGAGCATGAGGTTCTGATCTTTTTTGGACTTGAGATTTTTCCTGATTTCCTTATTGAGAGTAACGCAGGCTTTCTCAAAAGTTTTGTAGTCTTCCATATTATTTTTCCATTCATAACCATGCTTCAGCTCGTAGACAAAAAAGGTAGCATGCCCGTTTTTAAGGAATCTTTTCAATTTTTCTTTATCCATCATCATTGTAGCATGGACCTGCACAAAATTTTTAAAATAAGTGAGTCTAAGAAATGACTCAGTAAGAAGCCTGGGGGTGTCCTGGTACTTTTCCTCATTCCTGCATTTCCAGATCAACCAGAGAATATTAGAAGAGAGAATATTCCAAAAAAGATTGGTGTTCTTTTTAATGCCATTGATATTACCAGTGATAATGTCCAGAATATGCACATTGATAGGATATAAAATACCAAACATATTCCACACTTTCCTAGCAAAAATACAGTCGAAAAGAATGTGTCTGCCCGTTTCAGGTAGCTTGCATAAGCTACAGCGTTCACTTATCTGCTTGTCCCTTCTAATCGGGAGTCTGTCCAGAGTGACCAGCCATTTAAAGCATTTGATTTTGGGTTCTATGGTGCCTTTCCAAAGTTTATTAAAGAGTTTACTCCAGGTTTTAAGATCAAGGGAGGCATACCAGACTGAGTTAACATGATCAATGATGGAATTGTTATACCCAATAACCTTGTAGATATTTCTAGCTTTGATCTTGGATAGAACAACTCCATCAGGCCATTTACATTGAAGGAATCTATGAGAATCCACAAAGCAAACAGAAGGCAGGTTAGCAATAGCTTTGGCTATCATATTATAAGTTTTCTTTTGAGAAGGAGGAATGCCGAATCTGCTCTTGATTTCATCCTAGCTGATAAACTTATCATTTTCAAAGAGGGAGATAAGATGAGAAATACCAAGACTGTTCCAATGTCGAGCAGAGCACCCTTGGGAAAGGGCAAGGGGTTTGCCAGACAAGTGAAGATTCCACCAAATGGATCTCTCAGCATATAAATGTTTATCATCATGGAATCCCTTATTAGTAACATGAGCCTTGACTTGATCCCAGGCTTTCCAAATGGTTCTGAAGACAACAGACCCCTGAACAACAATAGGGAAGTCACCAAGAATCAAGTTTTTGATATTAATTGCACTTATATTATAAATATAATGCAAATGATATTTAAAAATTACAATCTCCCCTTTTGCGTCGAATGCACTTTGCATTACATATGTGATTTTAATTTAAAAAAAAATTCCCAAGCCTTTATAGTATTAGCGGACATTTTGAAGTTCATTACAAACACTTTAAGTTATCGGGAGTTTTTGCCTATCATGTAAATTTAAAAGCTCCGATATATTTATCATTTAATAATGTATTGAACTTTAAAAGTTCCGATCGGTTTTTATCGGGCCTTTTACCAAGCTTTGTATTGAATTTGTCATTTGAAATGTAAATGCGTTTAATACTTCCAAAGTTTTAATGACTTCGGTGGATGTTTGGTGGTCACCGTCCGTTTTTAGAGTCCCAAACACTCACTCCCGTTAAAGTCCAGTTCTCCTTTTACATCGCCAGATCTGGAGGAGAGCGTGGAGTTATTAAAGACCGCCAAGCATGGAAACCAAGAGTTAATACAGGCCGCCAAGCTTAGAAAAATCCTAGTTCGCAGAGTCTTGAGCGCATATTCCTCAGCTTTATAAACTTCATTGCAAATGATTTGAGCTCCAAACGTGTGCGCAACTATTCATAGTTGTTTTCCTCTAGATCCATCGTTTTTCTGTGCATTCTTTGTGCTCGTTTCTACCAATTTTGTGGTCGTTTTGCTTATTTTGAGGTCGTTTTTGGAGTATCGCTCCATTTTTAGGCCCACGTTTTTCATTTCTCTCTGCGTTTTTATCTATGCTGGGCATTTTTGGTTAAAAACGTGACTATATCTGCAATATGCTGGCCATTTTTATCAAAAACGTGGTTATCATAAGTCATTTTTGTATAAAGATGACTGTCTTTAATCATTTTCAGAGCTGTTTTTGTTTTTTCTTCACCATAGTGCTATGCGCCTGGGGTTTTCACAGACTTTTTGGCAATATCTCCTCCATAAGTACCTGTGGTTATGGTTTTTATTGATTGTTTTATTAAACATCATTTTATTTTCTTTATCTCAGCATTCTTGGAAGACTTTGATTTCTGTAGGTGAATGAGCATAGTGCTTTGTTCAGAATATCATAATTTTCCATGTCCTTTATATCCAATGAAATATGCAAAAGAAACATAATAGAAGCCGCCGAGATGCTGAAACAGGAATTTTCCATCTATTTCCTGCAGTGTGAAATACGAACAGATTTCTTCTCAAGAAATGTGTACAACATTTGATGTATCATGCAAAGCTATGTGGAAGATGTTGTTCAAAAAACCTTCCGAAGTTGAATCTCCATTTTGCAAGAGCCTAGTGTTCTTAGGCGTCTCAATTCTACATGCAGCCATGGCCTTTCCTATGTATTTGAAGTCATAACTTTTCTTTCATTTGCAGCAATGGTTTGCCAGAACATGCATATATCTACCTTGAGAAATCTGAAATCCCCTATACTTCCATGAGATGAGAAATAAGGAAAAGCTTGCAGACATTTGCCTTATACCAGCAATAAACATACCCATTATGAGCAAAGTTATGAAGTAAAGCAACAACATTGTTGAAGAATGTGTCTTCATGCGTAGTTGTTCCCAAAAAATGATGATTGTAAAAATCTCATCATATGCTATCTTTCACGAAACTCAATGTGCAATGCTTCCAAAAAGTTCCATCTGTAAGTTATTACTTTTACAAATTTGCGGAAGTTTTTAGGTCCTTTGCATATGTAATTACATGGTACTTTGCGTGCAATGGAAGATGCAACCTTGCCCAAAACCTCCAATGTTATTCCTTCCTTGCTTTTCCAAATTTGGAAGTTTTCATACCCATTACATGTACTGCTGCATGTAATAAAAAAGGGGAACTTTTCATACCAGCTGCATATTTTGTTACATGAAAAGAAACATGCAGTCACACCCAAAACTTCCACCACTGTCCTTTCCAAATGGGAACTTTTTACCCCAACTACATATTTTGTTGCATGTAGTTGAATGCTCAGTCACACCGAAAACTTCCCTACTTTTCATATCCCAAGTGGAACTTTTCATACCAACTACGTGTTCAGAAACATGCAGTCACACTAAAAACTTCCATTGCTGTCCTTTCGTAAATGGGAACTTTTTACCTCGACTGCATAAGTTGTTGCATGTTTGAAATACACTTGCACCTTCATATGCGGTGTACTTTAAAACTTCTAAATGGCATCCATGGCCCACAAAGAGCAACTTTTTCACTTCAGCTTTGCTTGAAGCCTAGTTTGCACAGCGATCTACCAAGTTTCAAAATCAAATGCTACAGGTGTTTATCCAAAGTTAGAAGAAGCAACCATCAGGCACAGAGGAAAGATGAAATCCAAGTTTCATCCATTTTAGAATGCTTTCAAAACTGATCCCAAGCAGGTGACAGCGAATCGATAAGAAGGATTATGAACTTCTTTCCAGTAATGGGTGAAAATGAAGATCATTGATGTTACCAAGTGCAGAAGTCAGTATTGTTTTCTGCAGATATTCCCACTCATTCACAGATTTGAAGATTTCAGCATTTGGCAATCTGGTGATAGAAAAATCTCTTTGATAAGAGATTGATGTAATAGGGATCGTGTCTTGTCAGACACTTAGTTTATTTTTTATAATGCATTCTGTAATATAGTCTTGATAAGTTGCATGTAAAGCAAAAATTTGCAATTACATATTTCATTGTATGTAATCACATTACATAGGACTGTAATGTTGAATAAGTCAATTGTAGGTAGTTAGTTGTTGAATAAGTCTCGATTAGTTGGGTTTCTCCCACTTTTCGCTCTCAGCCCCTCACCTATAAATAAAGG
>MU226533.1:1299327-1341018 GCA_018584345.1 Thuja plicata
ATGCATAGCAAGAAAACTCTGGTGAGATTGTGCAAGTACAAACTTTGCTTTCATTTGTGCAAGCTAACTTTGAGTGAATAAAAAGCAAGTGTTTTTCAATCTTTGAGTTGAGGGAGCTTGTGGATTTGTTATTTGTGTTGCTATAAGGATCTTGAACTTGATTTTGTATAGACTTTGCGCTATAATTGTCAATTCGAGCTAGTTACAGTGAATACATAGTCTTTGAGCTATGATTCATAATTTTATTAGAGATAGAGTAGAAGGTTCATATGCTTTAAGTCTTTGTGCTTATTTTATTGAAATCTTGTAGTTTGAAATTATTGTGAGATAATATATAAGTCTTTGAGCTTATATACATATTTCGTAGTCTATTATCAACTAGTACGCTTAGCAATTAATCTTTCGGTTAATTCTAAGTTTATTGGTATTATTGTTTCAACTAGTATCTGAGTTTTAGGTTAGATTCTGGTTGAGTTAGTAGCAATAAGAAGGGTGCCTCCCCTCAGTTGAGAGGAGAGATTTATTCTCACATACTGTGCCTAAATAGTTCATTTTGGAAGTAGTGTGCTTACGGCTACTTACAAAATATTTAGCCAACAAAGTTTACTTTCAAACATTAACTTTGAAGATTAAGTACACAAATTGAAATGTATACAATTATTGTATCAAAGTTTCAAACTGATTAGTGATTACATATTGAAATAAACTTGATAAACAGCAAGCTGATACACAAACAAAAACCTGAAACAAAAATCATAAATCTTAATCAAGGTCCTTAGCTATGATGCTCTCCACTGAGTACCTAGTACTTGGGTACACGTACTAGTACCCGATACACGTCCCAGGGGTATGGGTACGAGTACCCATGCAACTATGTTTTATAATAAAGTCAAATATTAAAAATTCGGTGAGGCCACACCTACCAATATTTAAGACATCATTGATGTGCTTCTGAAGCTCCAGAACATTAAATTCCAAGCAATATAAGGTGAAAGTGAAGTGCAGAGAAAGCATTCTAATAGGTGATTGTTGAGAGCGAATAGAGAGTGCTAAGGCCGAATTGTATAGTGTGTCAAATGAGCAGTGCAAATTTCAGGTGTCAAATAGAATGAAGCTTCTCAAAAGAAAAGGTACACAATTTTTTTATAATTGCATAGCTAAAGAAAGGGAAATTTTGAGTGTTGAATTGTTTTCATGAAAACTTGCCCAACACAAAATTGTTTGCTAGGAATCACAATTTCTCCGTATTTGTTGAATTGTATATTGTGGGATATAATTTTCCTACTCTATAATTCTTTTCTAGTAAAAATAAGTACAAATACCTTAGATATTAGAATTTGTCTAGTCTAACAAGTACCCTATCTGAGATTGGAGATGCAAAATTAGGGCATATAAGTCGTAAAGTTTTTTGGAGGAGAATGAATGTCAAGAATAGATCCCCTATTATGTGGAAACCTATGTTACATGGTGTTTCGGGGATGAGGACAGGGGACGACATGGGACACATTTTTGGGACGTTTCCTTAAAGGCCAAAAATAGGGGATGGCAATATACAAATTTTTAATATATATATATATATATATGAAATTTTTCAAAATATATTAAGATATTATAGATAGAGGGAAAGAGAGAGAGATATGTCAACAATTGATAACAACAAGACAATATGCAAATAAATCACAGATTCACGAGTTACAACATTAGTATAACAACATTATAATAATAGTCTCAAACATCAAAACCATGGTCTGTCAAATATAAATATCCAAATCAATATAAATTTTAATATTTTGATTTTAGTTTCTACTTTTTTTTGTTTTCAATATAATTTTAAATTTAATGGCTTTATATATATATATATATATATGTATATATATATATATATATTTAAACAATATTGACTTGAATTATTTTTTATTGAATGTCTAATAATTAAATATTTAAAAGATATTAAATGAAATTTATAAGTATAATATATATTTATTTAATATATAAATTTTTTAACATATTTTTATTTAATACGTAAAACTTAATATGTTTATTATGATGAATATTAAAAAATTTAAATTAAATATTAGATAAAATTTGATATATTTATTTTTTAATATATAAAATTTGATATATTTATTTTTATTTAAATTAAAATTCTAAACATATTTAGTCACATTTTTTTTCCCGAACTTTCTCTCGTGCCGAACTTCATTTGAATTTTATCATTTGCGGACATGAATTCAAACCATTTGGGCCCCCACATTGCCACTTTGGCAAAAAGAATTTTACAAAAATGTTTTTTTCTAATGCAAAAGCACATCCGAATGTGTAGGGGACACCTATCCATTTCGACGTCCCCTAGGTGTTTCCGAGACAACTAGCTGTCCCCAAATGCAAGGGACGTTTCCTGTTGTTTTTTTACAACATTTTGCAATCGAGGACGGCTAGGGGACGTTTCCTTTTCGTCCCCCAATCCCCAAAATGTCTCGGGGACAGGGGACATGTCCCCGTGTAACATAGATGAAAACTAGTGGATATGTCTCGAGGACAGGGATGAATCCCCTGTGGACAGGAGACGTGTCCCCGTGTAACATAGGTGAAAACTAGTGGATAGAAGAGTATTGTAAGTAGTCAATTTCTCTATGGTCATGCAATGTAGATACCTAATCCTAGAATGTATTAACCACTATGATGCCCAGATTCAAGAAGTGAAAACAATAGACGATATGGCAATTGCCAAAATAGATGGGGAACATTCCTCGGATTACCTCAAAGAGAAGTATTTGCAAACTTAGATACTACATTGACTTACCTATAGTTTTTGAGAAGAGAAGTGCTTGTCACAATATGATTTCAAGGCAATGGTTAGTAGTCCCTCAAAAGGGAAACTGCAATTACTAAAGAATTTACAAATGTTGCACTTCACTAATGAAATTTTGGATATCATCATGCTCCTCCATAGACTAGTTGGCAATGAAGATGCTCACCATTTCAAGGAATGGATGTATTATTCATTGTAATTATTACTCATTGAGTGCAGTTTATAGATTGGGGAAGCATAATTAGCGACAAACTTCACAAGCAAATGACTCACGCGCAATTTGACAAATCTTTTTATGCAATTTGACAAATCTTTTTATGTCTTCATATCAATTTATGTCATTGCTAACACAAGGGCTTGGTTGCAACTAGTAAGTTTGATGAGGTGATTCCAATTTATATTCATTATCCACAACTCCAATTGGAAAATAGTTGTAGGGTTTTCAAGAGAGTGATTGATGCATTCACACTGCATTTGGTCTAGGGGTTACAAGATGATATGGCTACGAGCATATCCCTGGAAGCTATCCAATAAGTAAATACATGTTTGAGCTATTTCATTCAGTTTCAAAGATTCATCTATATTAGAGTGGGAGGCTTTGATGGATTTCCATGTAAATTAGCTAGGTATGTTAGCAACAAATTTGTTTTGATTGATGTTTGTAGAAAAATAGCTAAGCTATGCAAAAGATGTAGAGAAGAAAGGTGTTGCTTTTCCCATTGGTCCGCTTCTACTGATTCGATACCTCTTGGATGTTTTCCTTTCAGGTATTCAACATATCCAAACTCTCTTAAAGCAAGTCCTTCGCCTTAGGCACTGAATTGTCCCCAAATAACAAATCTAGGAAGTTGGGGGCCTCGTAGCTATAGAGAGGCATGAATGGTGTCATCTGAATAAACATACGATAAGTGGTATTATAAGTACTCCCCCAAATGTAACCACTTAACCCTTGCTTTTTTTTGCCCTATTGTGTAATCCATGAGGTATCCTTCCACCCACTTGTTAACAATCATAGTTTGCCCATTTGTTTGTGGGCAATAGTTGATGTTTGGAGTGAGTTCAATTCCACTCAATCTAAATAATTCTTGCCAGAGATAACTCGGGAACTTAATATCTCTGTCACTAACTATGCTCTATGGCATCCCATGAAGTCTGAATACCTCTTTGAAGAACGAATCAGCAACCTACTTTGTTGTATATTTGGTTGAAATTGCAAAGTAATAAGCAAATTTTGTTAATCTGTCAACCACAACATAGATACAGTCCCTACCTTGGGCCTTAGGCAAGCCCGCGATAAAATCCATAGAAATGCACTCCCATTTCCGATTAGGAATGGGTAGGGGTTGCAACAAGCCAACAGGTAAGGAGTGTTCATGTTTCTTCTGCTAGCAAGTAGGACACTCCCTCACATACTTCAAAACTTTCGTTTTGAGTCCTTTCCAAGTAAAGTTTTCCTGAATCTGCCTATATGACTTGAAGTATCCCAAGTGACTAGCCATGGGAACATCATGAAAGGCTCTCAAAGCTTTCTTCTTCGTTGTTGATCCTAGTACGAACAATATCCTTCCTTTTTAAATAAGGTCATTTAAAATTGTATACCTGTCATCTTGGATGGTACCATCAATAATACCTAAAGCCCATTTGTCCTTTGCATACTCAGCTGTAATACGCTCTCTTCATCCGCAACAATCTCTCCCAAAGAACACAAGTGGGGTCATCTCGAAAGTGCATCAACAACAATATTCTTCTTCCCTTTGACATAGATAATTTCAAAGTCATAGGGTTGGAGCTTGTCCACCCACTTCTGTTGTCTATCATTGAGGTCACACTGATTACGAAAATGCTTAAGGCTGTTATGATTAATCTTAACCACAAATTCGCTTCCTACCAAATATTATTGAAACTTAGCGAAAGCATGCATTATGGCTAACATTTCCTTGTTGTAGACATTGTAACCTCTCCTTGCACCCTACAATTTCCTGCTATCAAAAGTTATTGGGTGCTTGTCCTACATTAGTACTCATATGCCCTCTCCCGAGGCATCAGATTCGATCTCAGAAGGCCTAGTAAAATCAGGTATAGCTAATACTGGGCATGAACTCATCTCCTATGTAAACTTGTCAAAACATTGTTGTGCCTCACTAGGCCAAGCATATGCCCCCTTCTTCGTCAAGTTTGTAATAGTGGTAGCCTGTTGTGAAAAACCTTTGACGAAGCGGTGGTAGAATCCACAAAGACACAAGAATCTCTTAAGTTGTGTGAGATTTTTGGGTGGGGACCAATCAACAATAGCTTGGATCTTAATGGATCAACTTTGACTCCTGCATTGATAATGTGACCGAAATATAACAACTTTGTCATGCCAAAAACACACTTGGATTGTTTGGCATACAAAGAATCCCTCTCCAGAATGCTCAACACCTCCTCAACATGTTTCAAGTGCTCCTCCCAAGTCTTAAAAATCAAAATGTCGTAAAAAATTGTGAGGACAAAATTCCTTAACTAATGTTTTATTCATACAAGGCTGAAAAGTAGTTGGAGCATCGGTTAAAATGAAAGGCATAACCAGAAACTCAAAGTGTCCATAATGGCAAATGCAGTTTTCTCCACATCCTCCTCTCTAACTTGAATCTGATGGTACTTGAATCTCAAATCAATCTTGGAGAAGAAGCATGCTCCATGTAGCTCATCAATACGCGGTATAGGGTACCTATTTTTTATGGTCCTTTTATTCAATGCCCTGTAGTTAATACACATCTGCAAATTTCCATCTTTTATCTTGACCAACACAACTAAAGATGCAAAAGGACTTTTGATCGGTCTAATATGCCCCATCTCTAGTAGCTCCTTGATCGTCATATCGATCTCGTCCTTAAGCCTCTTGGGATGTCTATAAGGGTTGGTAATCATGGGTTTAGCTCCTTCCTCTAACTCAATAATGTGCTCTATTCCTCTATCAGGTGGTTTCTCAGGCAGAATATTTATTATGTTTAGTCATCAAAGTTTGTATATCAGGTGGATTACTCTATTTTTGCTGATCCATTGCCATAGGCATAACCAAACATTCTACTGCCCATTCTACTTGAGCATGTCAAGTGAGCCAATCCATTCTCCTAAATGAAACCATACGTAAACCTCCATTTGACATTACCCTAAGTATGTGCTTTCTCATGTTTACCTTAAACTTCATTTCAATGGTCCACAAGTTGAGTTAAAATTCATTGATAGCATGAAGCCATTTCATGCCCAAAACTACATCCATCTCTCCCATACTAACCACATAATAATCTGCTAGATTGGGAATCCACCTTGTGCAAGTGAGAAGTCTTTCGTCGATGAAATTATAAGTAGCACTTGTACCCAACAATGTGATCACCCACTGCCCACCTAAGACTCTACAAATCTCGAAGGACCCCTATTTCTAGATACTAGAGAGTTGTGTCATGGGTCTATCATCTTCTTGTTCTTTTCCGGGCTCTTTTGAGGCACTTCCTTTTTCTCTTTCTTCTGAATTAGATTTCTGGTCTGATTTTTCTGAATTTGATTCTTCAGTAGGAAAATAATCCATTTCATTTTCTTTTCCCTTCATAGGGCATTTATGGTTTGGGTCCAATGGGCCCTTGCATTTAAAGCATAGTTTCTTCTTCCTTGGGGCGGTAAGAGTCTTATTATCAAGTCTTGAGGTATTTTTCTTGCACTGCTTTGTTTCTTTATGGGAATATTTCTTGTCCTTGTGGAAGACAGACTTAGATGGGAACTTACTCCTTGGGGCAGCAAGCTCCATGCTTCTTGCTTTCCTCATAGCCTCCTATAAGGTGGGAGGATCAAATGCCTTGAGCCATCCTCGTAAGGGCTCCATGAGTCCCTCAATAAAACCACCAGTCTCCTCTCTGTGATGTTGGGAACCATAATTAATAGTCTCTGAAACTCTGATATGTATGCATCCAAGGTGCCATATTGTCTATGCAAGCTCTAAGAAATACAACTTTGTATCCTTCTTGTCAAAACGCTTGATGAGTTTGTTTGTGAACTCAGCGTACGTGGTGATCAAGTTCTGCCCAAGTGTGACTAGGCCATGGTACCACCACTTTTGCACCATTCTATTCAAGTGCAAAGTGACATATTTAATAGCCTCCTCCTAAGGCATAGGTCTCAAAGATAGGTAGTTGTGAAGTTCTTAGTCTTACACCCAAGCTCATGCAATACACTTGTCACTACCATCAAAGTGTGCCAAGGTGACTTTTCCAACAGCCCGCTTAAAATCTCTTTGCACATACGTTGCCTTGTGCTTTGTTCTCCCAACTCCACCGAATCTCTGTCTCTTTTGGTTCATGAACTGCTCTAGGGTTAGTATATATCTCATACCAGGTGGTAGAGTCATGTACTATGTATAATGTAACTTGATCTCCTCTGTCATGGATATATGTGCCTACTATGCAAGTGGAGGTGTAGTGCCTATTTGGGTGAACCACTATAAACCTAGTGTATATGTGTTGTTTTCAAATCTCCATTTTTGTTTTCAATTACCTTGTTTATTGCTCTTTTATTTTAACAATTGGTATCAGAGTTGTCATGTTTGATCAGGTGGCGCGAGAAGTTTAGGTTTGAGTGGAAGCAATGTTGATTGAAGAAGGAAAGGTCGAAAAGTTTGATGGATGTAACTATCAGTTATGGAAGATGCAAATGGAGGACTATCTGTATCTAGAAGATTTGTGGCGACCATTACATGGTAAAGAAAAGAAACAAGTAGCCATGTTAGATGAAGATTGGGATATTCTAGATAGAAAAGCATTAGGAGCCATCCGATTTTGCTTATCCTCTTATGTGGTGTTTAACACATCCAAGCCAACCACAATTGCTGATTTGGAGATCGTGTTGGATAAGTGTATGAAAATCCCTCAACATCGAATAAGGTAATTTTAACCTCGGAAGAAATTACAATCGATGTTTGGGTGCTTGATTTAGAAGCATCGTTTCACGCCACCCAATGCAAAGAGTTTTTAAAAAACTTGCAAATCGGCGACTTTGATAAGATTTTTCTTGGTGATGATATTTCTTATGATGTTATTGGCAAAAGGGATGTTTTGCTAAAACTTAAAAATAGAATAGTTGGCTGCTAGGGGATGTTAAATATGTTCCTCAACTGAAACAAAATTTGATTTCAGTTGGACTATAGGGTTCTCAAGGGTGTGTGAAATCAGTTTTGAATCCAACAGATGGAAAGTTTAAAAAAGGGCCTTGGTCATTGCTCGGGGTAGCAAATTAGGCACCTTATATGTAGTAGAGGCTCGTCCTAAAGTGGGAGTTGTTCTACAACAGAAGGTAGTAGAACCTGGTCAAGAGGTCATTCCCAAGGTCTCTGCTGTTAAGGATGATGCAGAGGTGAATTGGGTGAAGTCGAGCCCAAAGCTCGACCATGTCCTGGGGAAGTTTGATAACAAAGTAAAGTTTGTGTTCAAGAGACCCATCCCTAAGGGGAAAGGTTTTAATGCTTTCATTTTTGTTGTTAAATTATAGGTCCCAAGACGTGACCCGCACAGTGATGGGAAAATGACTTTAATAGCTACAATTATGAAGGTATTGGCCGAATAAGTTAAAGATTTTCAGAAGGCTTATGAGAAAAAAAGATTTGCAGACGGAGATCCTGATTCGAACCTTAGACATGGAGGTCAATGTAAACGTGAATGCTGGTGTATCAAAGCATCTAGGGCTGAAGGAGAAGAGGATGCATAAAATGGTTCTACTGGTGAGGAAGAATTCAGGCCACTTTGTTGTGAAAAGGCAAGAAGAGGCAAGCCTCAGGGAGGATGTATTTCCTCTGTCCTACCTGGATGGTTTAGCAGTGTCAAGTTGCCTAAGGTTCCTACAAACTTGTAGTATTTCAATAATCCTATGTGGCCTAGGGAGACACTTTCACTGTGTAGATGCTCAAAAATGATTATTGCTTGCGACCCTAGTTAACATTTTTGCATTGCGATTGAAATGTCGTTCTGCATGATCTAATTGTTCTTCTATGTTGTGCACATGATTTTTATCATATGTCAACATCGTGTCTTTCATCATTAATTGAGCATTGAAATTGTTTAATTAATTATTAACGTTCTCTCATTTTGTATCATAACCCTAACTAGTTGACCGATTTGATCATGTTCAAAATCACTATCAATGCTTTCAAAACCGTTTCAAATCATTATCAATATCTTCAAAATTGATTCAAAACCCTATCAAACATATCAAAATCATTTCAACAGCTTTTCGATGTCATCAAAATCGATGCAAAATCATCCGGAATCGATTCAAATCCTTTTTATCATTATCAAACCCTTTCAAAATTGGTTCACAATTATCGATTTGATCATTCAAAATCACTATCAATGCTTTCAAAACCCTTTCAAATCATTATCAATATCTTCAAAATTGATTCAAAACCCTATCAAACCTATCAAAATCATTTCAACAGCTTTTCGATGTCATCAAAATCAATGCAAAATCATCCGGAATCGATTCAAATCCTTTTTATCATTATCAAACCCTTTCAAAATTGGTTCGCAATTATTGGAGTCAATTCAAATCAATTGAAACCCCTTTTCAAAACCATAAAAATCAGTCCAATTCCTCATCAAAATCGATCTTTTGTCTCATCAAAATCATCAATTTGATCAAATCTACTAATTTCCTCTTTAGGGGGTAAATAATCCATGATTTATCCCTAAGTCTTAGCCTTGATAATTAAATATACTTTATTTATCCCTTTTCCCTATATCTTCACAATTAATTAATTGGCTAATTTGAGTTTTATGGAATTTCATAAATCCCTTTTACTAATTTGTGGGAACAAATGAATTTTTAAATTCAAAAATTCCCTTTCCTTTCTGCATGGGATTCAATCCCTACTAATTAGCTTGCACCTCCTATTAATTTTCCACCACCTTCCCTTCCACTTTTCCACTAATTTTGCCTCCACCTTTCCATTGTATTTCTCCCTCAATTTATGCATTCCAAATGTGCATCCAATTTGTCATTAGTCATGTCATAATTATGACATTCTTCCATTTGCACACTTTGTTGACAATTTTGCAATTTGGTTTCAAATCTCTATAAATTGAGAACAATTTCATTGATTTGGTTAACCATTATCTTTCGATTCCTCTCGCCATTATCACTATTTTACGTTCATGGATAAATGCAATTGATCATGGGAGCTACATCAACATACTTTAGAGAGAAAGAAAGGCATTAGAGCACATTGAAGGAGGTGTTTTCATTGAATTGTGTTTCATGTTTTTGTGCATTTCCCTTTCATAGCTTTAATGTTAGGATAGGATGTTTTTGTGTGCTTGTGAGGGTTGATGGTTACCTTATAGCATGCATTATTCCTCATTTTCCTGCCTTACACACTGAAGGTTGTGGAGAAGGATGCTTGCAGTCAATACAATTGGACTACTTAGCTGGGGAAGTGTTATGGGGCTGATCGGCCCACATAAGTAAATACCATTGAGGGTTTTGTGAAGAGTGGCGCAATGAAACCAAGCTATGAAGCTATATTTGGAGATAAGGAAGAGAGGCTCCATTTTTAGTGAGCTGGTGTTTTGTAATTTGATCAAGGGTTATATTGCTGAGGCCCTTGATGTTTTTAAGTTTGTGCCTGAGAAGGTCAAATGCACCGCAATATCAAGTAATGCTGTTATAGATGGATTTCTAACACAATGTTGTAAACTCGAAAAAATTGAACTTTACTATGATTTGTATGGAAAACCGAGCATTATGAGGATTTAGACAACTTGGCAAAATCGTGTTATGTGACAGATTTAGCGCAGGAGATGACTTAAGAAACAGGGGCATACAAAGATAATGCTCTTCTTCCTCGTATTCTGCCCCACTCCCACAATTTGAGTGGAAGAATCATAGAAATGACATAATGTATTTGGGATGTAAAGTGACCAATTTTGTAGGGACAACTTTCTTGCTGGCATTGGTGGGAGGAATTGTTTCTGATTGTTGACCTCCCAAATTCAAAACAACCGTTTTATCAGCTCTTATACAAATGGACAGATGTCTTTTATTGTTAGTGCAAGCACACTACAGCTCTCTAAGGCAGATTCTGGGTGAAGTTGTTAATGACAATGCTGAAGAACTAGTAAGAGTACCTGTGAAATGAGGGCTCTATGAGGTTGATATAGCAAACAAGCATTGCTTTCCAGTTTATTGGCAATGGGAAAGTAGACGAGGTCATTGGTTTTTTTCGCAAAGGGGCTTCTCGATCAGAATGGTTGCCTCTGAGAGAAGATATTGCACAACTTGAATTTGCATACCTTAGTCAAGTATGACATAGTCACAAGCTTAGCGGAAAGTATAGATTATCTGCAAGGCTGCTTCAAGAGGTCAGAGATGAGGTTCAAAGATGGTATCATGAAAATGGATATACTTCTGCCAAAGTGGTGAATTTTGGGCACTTGAAAACAGGAGAGAAAAATGTAGATAAACATCTGCTAAGTTTTACTGTCTGTCTTGGCCTGGAAAAGACTGATCCGAAGTGTTCCTGAACAGATATTGGCAAAGTTGAAGTCTCACATATTTCCTCTGAGGTTGATTTGAAATTAAGCATGGATATTGTTGTCATAGTGTTATGGTTGGGTTTCAAGTGGGAGATTGTTGAATGTGAAACCCAACAGTCACTTGGTTTCTCTCCAATAACTCTTGGCTCTTCATATTCTGGATGATGCTATTTTGTTTGCTTATAAAGAGCATGCTGTTGCTGCAATTTATGCAGCTGAATTGTATCTGAAAACAGTGAATAATAATATTGCCCTGCTTGAAGAGTGGATGTAGCCTGTTTGGGCGAACCACTATAAAAATAGTGTTTATATGTTCTTTTTGAATTCCCTGTGTATTGTTCTTTTATTTTAACAATTGGTTGAGTTTTGTTGTCTAAAAGGTGAATAGCTTCACAATCCCTCATGATGGTTTGTAGTAATACCATTAAAATTACTAGTGTTTACCTATATTCAAATACTTGTTCAGACAACTAATGTTTAGTTTTGTGCACTATATGCAGGTTAATCTACATATGGATTCATCACACGCTAGTGATTCTTTATTACAGGAAAGCTCAACTGGGGCATATGACCCAGTGTCTAGCTATCGCATGCCTCTTGGGAGACAAAATATAGATGTTTGCAGAAGTTACAGGTAACCTCTCCCCATATTTAAATTCTTTTGATTTTTCACGGGGAGAAAATGTTTTTGTCCTCCATATAATATTTGGATGGTGAGTCATGGAATCATAGGCTAGGAAATCTTGTTAACTGTAAGCTAAAATGGTTTGGATAAGAGTCTAAGAAATTGATGAATGATGTACTTATACGAGGCACAAGGAAAATGGCTGGGAGCAGTGGGGGCTGAGCCATGTTGAAACATTTTTGTAACCTTAAATTTGTTTAATTTTATTTAATTTTATCTCCGGAAAATGTCTAACTTTTTGTTCAATTGTATATAAGATAAGCCAAAAGGATTTAGCTTAAGACTCAAAATCTAAATACCATAGGTTCTCATGGGGTCCAATCTCTTGGATCCTAGCAAATATTCTGTGTTTTGTTTCAAATCTTCAGTTGTAACTCTTATAGATTATCATTATAGATGCTTCTCTCCTGTAATATTGATATTTGGGCAACATTTATCTCATGAAAATGTCTCTGACTATCTGTTCAATTGTATATTAGATAAGCCAAAAAGATTTAGCTTAAGACTCAAAATCTAAATACCACAGGTTCTCATGGCACCCAGTCACTTGGATCTCAGCAAATATTCTGTATTTGGTTTCACATCTTCAGTTATAACTCTTGTAAATTATCGTTATAGATGGTTCTCTCATGTGACGTTGATATTTGGACAATTGCATGGTCATGTGTAAAGGTTAAGGGCTAAATGATATTCCTATTTAACACCATATATTGGGAAACAAATTTGTTCTGAGGCTTTGTGCTTGAGGCTTGATTCCTGACACTTGACACTTGAGGTCAAGTGTCGGGAGTAAAAAGGAAAATATACCGAACTAAGGTTTTCTTCTTTGTAATTTTTTGTTTTGTTATTGCCTTGTACCTTTCTTGTTCATTTTAGATCTGTTTTCTTGTTATTTTTGCCTCACTGTTACCTATTCCTTAGGTAAATGTATTTGGAACTAGTTAAGGTTTTGTTATTGTAATGATGTTGATTTCTTTCTTGGCCAAGTACAGGGATGCACTGAGAGGTACACAGTCATTGGAGTTTGAGCAAGCTGAGTTTACATTGGCATTTACTGTAACAGTTCCTTTTCTGCAAAATCTTACACTTGTTGTTACTAGAGGGTTTTCCCCACTAGGAAGCAAAGGAAGCAAAAGGGAGCTATTAGAAAAGTTTGAATCAAGTGACTGGTTGAACAAGAAACTAGTTTTAGAAAAACTTATATCGGAATCTCAAACAGTTGAGGAACTCTTCAATCTGCCTTTCAATTGCTTTCAATATGCAAGAAGAGGTTTATTCGTTGTCAGATAATAAACAGAAATTTAAAATAAAATCATGAATCTTTTATCTTTTCTAACGGCAACTAATGATAAGTCTATGTGAGTACATTTCGCTGCAGGATTGTGTAATATTACTGAGCAAAGACATATTATACCTATCTGTATTTAATTTTTTCAAGTAGGGAGATATTTTAAAATCCCACATCCTTTCCTATAGAAAATTGTGAATGTTTGGAATGTTTTGATGCTTTCCAGTAGTTGAATTTTAGGAAGAAACATCTACTCTAGGATGTACACACAAACTATGATCTTTTATTTTTTTAATCAGAATAAGTTTCCAACATCTTTTCAAAGGTTTTATTAATTTGCTAGATTGGTATTGGACATTTTTATTAATATGTCACATTAGTAGTAAAGGAGAGAGAGGAGATGGCATGTTTTGTTGTGGACATGCAAACTACTTACATGGATCTTATAGCACAAAAGTTGGACATGCTCATTAAAATATTTGATAGTTAATTTCAGGACACAAATTGTTTGACAGAAATTTCTCTGGTTGAAATAAACCGTTGAACTAAATAGTGATGATCTCAGAATTTGATGCAAACAATCTCCAAATATAGTTAATTTGTTATGGATTAAATTATTCCAACAGATTCCTTTCGTGATATTTTTGATGTGTTTTTAAGCAGTGAAACATGGGGACACGCCCCCCCTCCCCCCTCCCCCCTTAAAAAAAAAACCCCTCAAGTTTCCGGTATGGGGACGTCCTGGGGATGGGGGACAAGTACTTGGCATCCCCCCACTGCTGCTCAAGTTCCGTCAGAACTCAGGAATGGCCAAGAGTCCCCTGAGCATCTCGGGGACGCCCAGGAATCGCCTGAGCGTCTCGGGGACTTCTGGAAGTCTCATGTACCAAGACATTTAAAAAGTTTTTATTTTTAAAATATTTGCGAGCAAATAAGATATATACATATATTTTTGGCTGATTGAAGGACATTTTCAGATCATTTGCAAACATAATATGAACAGTTTATGAGGGTTTGTAGCTGTTATTGCATACATTATTGCTAGTTATGCTGGCTACCCTAATTAGAAATCAGAACTGGGGTTTTTATGTTGGTTTTTCTATGTTTGCAATTCATGGGTTACTACTTTCATGTTTTTAATAAAATATAAATCTTCCATTTGCCAATTCGACAATTCTATTTAGTATTCTAATTTTAATAGTAATTAGTAATTCAATATTCAATGTATAAAACTTCAGTGCTCAAGTATACTATAGTCTGTATTTAGTATTTGGCATTTGGCATTTTGCTATTTTACTTCTTATATTGTTATACATTTTTTTATAACTAGCATTTCTAGTACTATATGTATAGTATATAGCATATACAAAACCACCCCCACTCCCCACCCCACTTCCCCCTGCCGCTGTCCCCTTGGCATCCCTAAATTGAAGCCCCTTTTCCCCTGTCTTGTAAACTTGTTCCGCCATCCCTTGGCCCCCCAAGACTTGTGTTACACTATATTTAAGTCATGTTTGTTCATTTTTTTTTTTCGTTTTGTTTAATACTATAGGAATCAGGTAGCCCCCTTATTAATTGCAATGCATCAAGTAAACTTTGTAATGTGACCAATGATGCTAGCACAACATGCCTTCTAGTACCACGTAGGGTGGGTGGAGACTGGACCTTGTGCTTCACCACAAGAAACTCTCGTCAATTGAGCTAGGCCCTGAGCCCATTCTTAAGTCTTGTTAAAATGAGCCACCAAAATAAATTATTTTATAGTAGTTATTGAAATTTTCAGTTTATATATCGGTTTGGGCATTAATAATTTGAGTAGAGGTTTAAAAAATATGATACTGAATAGCATATTCACTCAAATTGAATTATGGCTTGAATATGTGGCGCTTTACAACAGTTCTAAAAGTGAAATGGGTTGGGTTGGTTATAATGTGATGCAAGAGCATCTCGAGTGCTCGAGCAATCTACATCAATTGTACATATGTTTGTTCTGTTGGAGGTATTTTTGTTTTTAATTTTAGCTTTGTTTCAGTTTGGAGTGTCAACTAGGTGTGTTTCTAGTCTCAACTTGTATCTGCAATGAATCAACACGATTCAAAATTGTTCTCTCCAGTTTGAGTTGTCTTCGACAGTTCAGTATTCATTGGAGATCAAAGAGACTTCACAAGTCTCTTCCCGACGACCAGTGGTCTTTGTTCATCAAAGATTGAAGAGACTTCACAAGTCTCTCCCCAACAACAATGGTTCCTTTTCATCGGAGATTGAAAAGACTTCAAGTCTCTTTTGTAATGTCCCCTTTTCGGGCACATTATTTTGTGCCTTATAGTTAGCCTTTCATCATGGTCCGGTAGGCTAACCGAGATTTGGCAAAGGATCAGAGGGGTGTTTGGCCTGGGTGTTTTCAGATTCAGGCCAATCGGATCAGTTTGCACAAGGTTTCCAGGGCACTTACTATTTATAGTAAGTAGGAAGAACTCAGTGTTCCTGGCATTTCAGTAGTGGACTCGGAGCGTCTCGCCGAGAGCTTTCCGGCAAGCTATCACACGTCTCCATCCGAGTTCGTTTGGTCCTCCGTTTTAATGCCAGAAGATTCCTCACTTTATTTTATTATGTCACTTTATAACTAACGGTTATATTTATTTAAAAAGCAACTTTAAGTGAGAATATGAAAAGACAGAGAGGGGAAATTGAAGAGTCACAACCATTGCTTTAAAAGAAAGATTGAAGGCTCATTTGAGGGATGCTTAGTTTTTATATTTTTTTTTAATCTCTTGGAGATATCAGGAAGCTTCAGCTTTCGAATTCAACCTTCAGGACGGAAACCCTTTAGCTCAGAGGAGGATTGGGCGTAGCCCCAGTTCGTCTCCGGTGCGGATTCACTGCAGAGTTCGCCATTGCATTCACAGGTTCTTTATCATTCAGTCTTACTGTTATTTCTATATTGCAGATTGGTATGTTTGTAATGCATGGTTATTGTATTGCTGTTGTATAATACGATACCATCTCTCCGAGATATTGTTGGAATATATTTGCGGGTTGTTCGAATATATTGCTGGTTATCTTTGTTGAATCAATATTACGTTGCATGCAAGTATATGTTTTGAACTTCTGAGTTATATTTGAGAGTTTTTTGGAAAATGGCTGGTTAGGGTTATTACAGTGGTATCAGTGCTGGTTTTCCTGCCACCCTGTGGAGTTATTTAGAAACAAATTTACAGAAGGGTTTTTTGCCAGCCTGTGAGTTTTTATCAGTGACAGAGAAATGCAGTTTGAATGCCTGATTGGATTGTGGGAACGATTGCATTAGAATATTTTTATAAAAATTTATGAATCCTCTTGGCAAAATATTTCTGAATATTTTAATACAGGAGAGATTTGCCGTGGTATTCTGGAATGTATTAGCAGCTTCATAAAACATATATCGCCCTTGAAATAAGTTTTGGTCGAAGCATACAATTTGGAAGATTATACTTTATCGCAACTATAGATTATTACCTTGGCGGCCTGGAAAAATAAATATTTCTGTGAATAATGATATGTAATACGACACATACATTGGAAAGTTCCCAATAGTTGGCGTTAATAATATTAACGGATGTTATAATAACCTATAGTTCAGATTATTGTGGGGCCGAATTATTTAGCGTGAGCAGGAGACTAAATGTTTATGTGCCGCATGTAATCGTGGGTCCCATCATTTCAAAGGTTTGATATTATTTTTATAAGGCTCGATTAGGAGTTTCTTTTCACTTGCCGTGAACTCGTGGTGAAGATAATTTTAAACATTGCCAGGAAAATATTAATATAGTGAGCACTAATAAGTTTGATATTGGCAAAGTTTTCTGAACGGACGATTCGTGTTTGTCGTTTCATATCCACAAGTTTTTTTTTTTTGTGGAGATCACCATTAGTGGTCACGAAGAAGTAAAGCACGTTCCAGATTGGCTTCCTATGGATCGCGGTGTGTAGGAGATGTGTTGCGGTTGAGCGGCAATCTATTCACGGGACAACTGGTGAGTGCCGCGACTGTTGTTACCATAGTGTGCCAAGCGTGGCCATCAGTTCGAACCCAGTGCTTCACCACCTCAAGACTGGGAGTATATACGCTTGCGTGTCATTCGGGCAACAGACAACAGTTCGGTTGTCAGGTGTTTACAAGTTATTGGGTGTCGTTTCATCTTCTGGAGAAGAATCATAAAGAAATTGGAGGTCCTGGTAAATGTGAAATTGTTTCTGTCAGCCGGTTATTGGGATGACGTAAGGGTCATCTATGGTAATGCCTTGGTTCATTGCAGTGGATTATTTTTGTGGAACAGTTGGTATTTCCTGCAACTTGTTGGAGCCTAAATATGTTTCCGCGCAATATATGGAATTTGAAGGTAATAAGAGCCAGTAATCCGTCACTTGTGAAGATTATTGCCGAAGATAGATATTCATTCGAATTTTACCCTCAGAGTTCTATTTGTGCAGTGAGTTTGGGAGCTTATATAGCATGTGCTTTGGCGTAGATGTTTTGTTTGGTGCATGAGCTTATTCTATCGTGGAAGTCTGAGGCTATTGATATTAGCCGTGAGCCATTTGTTTGTCATAAGGTTCTTTTCCTGAGCGTAGGAGCTGCTACGGGTGTAGAGTTGATACGGGTGAGCAACCAGAGAGCAGGATAGTGGTTGATATCACCAACAGTTGACCACAACATAACACACTTACCTCCCAACTCATTATTCTTATCCTATACGGCTGTAACAAATGTTGTAACGGAAGTTGAGAATTACTCCAGATTCGATGTCAACCTATTGAGTTGGATACTGTCGATTCAGCTACAACTGCATTTAATTACTTGTAGACTTAAGTAGCAATGCAAGGGAAAGTGGAGATTGGGTTACATAATTATTTCCAGTCATCTCTGGGCATGTTAGTTCCTGAAGACTGTTGAGGCAATTGTAACAGGTCAAAAACTCACTGCAATACAGTTGTAACTTGTAGCAAAAAATAAAATAAGGTAATTATGCTATTTTTTCACATGAGTTTCCAACCAAAGGATTGTTCTGTATAAAACCTTCCAAACAACATGTTACCTTTGCAATCCTGAACTGAGAATACAAACATATCTGCAAATTGTTTGTCTTAAAGTTTGATATTTGTAGTGGAAAGGAAAGTGCAAGGTTATTGCTGACTTACATAGCATACTGTTTGGTATGACAAATGTTTGTTATAATGTCTGGAATCTAAAATAGGAGGTGCTCTTATATTGTTGTACATTTCCAGACTGGTGTGGGCAGCATAGAACGGATTTGACCAGGATTATCACAGTTGGAATTGGTTCTTAGTTTGAACAGCAGGATAGGTCATAATGGTAGGGTTGTTTAGAAATACACAAGCATGGAAAAATCTTGAACAAACACAACAAAAACTCAATTGTGAATTACATCAATTAAGTGACACTTTCTAGGAAACTTGGACCCCTTAAGGTTTCATCACCATCTACAGGTGCAAGTAAGAGGTGTCATGCCATAGCAACAAATGATGCAATTATTAGCAGCCACCAAAAGTATTGTATTCTTCCTAAGAAGATACGTGACCATCTTCCCTTTGCACAATATATGGGTGTTCCAGAAGAGGATGATATTGGTTGGGTTTCTACGAATTCGAAGCAGCAGCTTAAGAGCATAGGAAATACAAAGGAAGTGTGCATAAAACTTCATGGAGAGTTTGATAAACAAGCAGATTTGGTTCACAAGAATAAAATGATAGCAATGGGGAGTGACTCAAACGAGGCTCAATCATCTTTGAGAGGAGATTTACAAGAGGGTACAAAAGGAGAATCATTTCATGCATCCATGGGTGTGAATCACACAAGCCTTAGTGTTAACAAGAATGATTATGGGTATGCTGTCATGAAATTTGCAAAGACCACAGTGATTGATCAGCCACGTGAAGGTATGAGTTCTTTTGACTTTGAGAAGGATAATATGGTGGGTGCATCTACGGTTGAGGATTATGTGGAAGAGAAGAAGGAAGATTTGTTTCAGCCTATAAAGGGGCATGCAGAGAAAGACAAAATTCAGTCATATGGGCAGCTTAGTGGGAATGAAGCTATTGGTATTCATAGGGACCACGAGGTTGAAAATGACACAATCATGGATCAGCTACTTGAGGTTTTGAAGGAGTCTCCATGCACTATGGCATCATGTCCTTTGGTTGATGACTATAGGGTTGATAAAGCATCTTTTGAATCGGCTATTTATGTAGCATTAGCTGAGTTAAGGCATGAGGATATTCACTCTTATGAAGTTAATACCTTGATTCAGCATAATGTTGATTGGATGAAGTATAGTGAAGATACAAGACTTAAGCTGATTGATAACTTACTTTTTGAGATGAGTGTTGATTGGATATTTGAGAATCCACTTTTTGAGCTAGATGAGGAAGATATTTCCTATCCCCATGACAAGGATAAGATTGATTGCAAGATTTGGGACCCAGGTTCAGTTACTATAGATAAGTCTTGGTCACCAAAGTTGAGTAACGAATTTGGTTCAGTTTTTGAGCTTGGTCTGATGATTATGCTTGATGGTGTGAAATTTTTACACAGGGATGTGCATTGTATGACCCCGAGTATAGAGAGACAGTTATGGAATCCTAATGCTGATTCATGATTTCCAAAGGAGTTGGTTAGTGCATCACATTCTGGCCGCATTGTATGGGATGCATTTTGTTTTCCATTCAACCCACCTACTGAGGACTTTCTTTTCCGGTTATTGTATGGTAGTGGGATGGGTGATCGGTTTGGTACGCTTCCCCTCTTGAAGGAGGAAGCCATGTCCTGCAGCTTTGATAGTTTGCTTCTTCGGTGCAGATTCCGGTTTGGGCTACATATTAGAGGGGCAATGTTGTGGTAGTTGGACATTTTGGATAATTCACTCAGTATGGGCATGGATCGACATGATATTTCAGTCAGCTGGGAAGACGGATGGCCCTTTTGTTTGTGGAATCCAGGAGGAACATTCTCACGGCTGGTAATGATTCATGGAGCTGATTGGTATGAGATTAGGATTCCCCCTTCATATGACCTTAGCGGTGCTTGTGATTTCAGTTGGAGTGAGGTTCTCAGTTGGATTGAGGATTTTCTCACAGATGATGGCAGCACAGAGCAGGTTGATTCGACTAACCAGGCACTTGGGGTGGTTTGGGATCTTGGTATTTGTATGATTGATGCATTGCTGTTTGGGGTTAGTATCGAGTGGCTTCACCTCACTGGTCGCAATTTTGTCAGGATAGCACAACAGTCGAGTGGGGCAGTCTCCTTGAGGTTGATATGGGATCCAGGGATTATGCCCACAGCATGCAGATACTGATTGCTTGAGGGCAAACAATCTCCGGGAAGGGATGATTTGTAATGTCCCCTTTTCGGGGCACATTATTTTGTTCCTTATAGTTAGCCTTTCATCATGGTTCGGTGGGCTAACCGAGGTTTGACAGAGGATCAAAGGGGTGTTTGGCCTAGGTGTTTTCAGTTTCAGGCCAATCGGATCAGTTTCCACAGGGTTTCCAGGGCGCTTACTATTTATAGTAAGTAGGAAGAACTCAGTGTTCTTGACATTTCAGTAGTGGACTCAGAGCGTCTCGCTGAGAGCTTTTCGGAAAGCTATCACACATCTCCATCCGAGTTCATTTGGTCCTCCGTTTTAATGCTAGAAGATTCCTCACTTTATTTTATTATGTCACTTTATAACTAACGGTTATATTTATTTAAAAAGTGACTTTAAGTGAGAATATGAAAATACAAAGAGGGGAAACTGAAGAGTCACAGCCATTGCTTTAAAAGAAGGATTGAAGGCTCATTTGAGGGATGCTTAGTTTTGATATTATATTTTTATCTCTTGGAGATATCATGAAGCTTCAGCTTTCGAATTCAGCCTTCAGGACGGAAACCCTTTTGGCTCAGAGGAGGATTGGACATAGCCCTAGTTCGTCTCTGGTGCGGATTCACTGCAGAGTTCGCCATTGCATTCACAGGTTCTTTATCATTCAGTCTTACTATTATTTCTGTATTGTAGATTGGTATGTTTGTAATGCATGGTTATTGTATTGTTGTTGTATAATACGATACCATCTCTCCGAGAAATTATTGGAATATATTTGCGGGTTGTTCAAATATATTGCTGGTTATCTTTTTTGAATCAATATTATGTTGCATGCAAGTATATGTTTTAAACTTCTGAGTTATATTTGAGAGTTTTTTGGAAAATGGCCGATTAGGGTCATTACATCTTCCCAACGGCTGACGGTCTCTGTTTAGCGGAGATCAAAGAGACTTCACAATTCTCTCCCCGACGGTGGTGGTTCTTGTTAATCAGAGATCAAAGAGACTTTAAAGGGCTCTCCCCGACATTCAATAGCTCATCTATCAGGGTTGGAGAAGACTTCATGAAGCTTCTTTTGATGGTCGATAGGTTAAGTGGATTGTCTACTTGACCGTTGAGCTTATGTCAAAACGGTTTTCGGTTAATTGTCTCCTTGACGTATAAAAGATAAAAGTCAAATGGTTGGAGGGAGTCGGGACTAGCTGGTTGAATTGACAAATTGTATTGAACAAAGGAGAAACCAATCTGAGAACAAAAAAGGGTTGAAGTGTTTACTGTTGAAGGGTTGAGTCGAAATCACAGACCAGAATCGGGAAATAATTGGATTGTTAAATCTACCTTCAAAACAATTATAATTGGAATCAAAATTTTGAATAAAACATTCCATTCACTTTGTTACTATAAATTTGAATTTTTGTTGTGTGGTCTTTGTGCTATATGTGTGGGCTTATCCTTGGGCACGACTGCTCCAAGTGGTATCAGAGCGAGTTTGTGAATAGAAAATGTCAAGAGATAGGAAGTTCTAAAAGATTTTGTTGTGAGTACGAGGAAAAAGGAGAAGACTTGCAACTGCAGAGAACTTGCATATAATGACACAAAGAGGACGCGGTAGAGGAAGAGGGGCACGTAAGGAAATATACCCCACAATAATGGAGATGTTGAGAGAAATGACAGCTAGGTTTGAAGTCGTTGAGATAGCACAATGTAGAGGTGTTCATGTTGAGGATGTCGACGAAGATGAAGATGCCAGAAGGAGATGCTCAACCTAGGCTCGAACAAGGAGAGGAAAGGTTCGTTAGAGCCATAACCAGAGTCAATGTCAAAGCTCATTTTGACCCTCTCAATTACAATGGTAACCTGAATTCAAATGAATTACTAGATTGGATCTCTGAAATGGAGTACTTTGATTTTGAAGACACAGAGGAAGATTGGAAGGTGAAATATGCTGCTACAAAATTGAAAGGGCATGTGTATCTGTGGTGGGATCATTTGCAAACTGGTAGACAAAGAAAAGGCAAGGAGAAAATAAGGTCATGCGATAGGATGAAGACTAAATTGAAAGCAAATTTTTGCTTTTAGATTACCACAAAAGTCTGTTGGATGATATTAGATTTGGGTACTACTGATGTTGTTGATATTCATGTTTTGTCACTGATGACAACATATGTTTCTGTGGAGAGAACATACTGGTTATTACTATTGTATGATGACTGACAGAAGAGTACATACACTGTACATATTATTCAGAACGATCGAAGACAAGGATATGGAGAAGGATGTGTGATGACCTTATTCCTAAGGTCGCTTGGCTTAATACTGCATATTGGTGATGTTACAGATGTTTTAGTGAAGACTGGTTTTTGGACTGTGACAGTGATGCTTGACAGAGCAGGTCTCTGTGTTTTGGGTATATCTTATAGACGAAGATGTTTCAAAGTATGCGAGCTTAAGGGATGATAGCAGACAGATTGAGGAATGTTCGTTGTTGATCGATAGTCGTGAACATGTTGGTGATGTCAGCTGTGACATGTATTCTGGAGGAGACCTATTTGGGGCGGACTTCAGAGATGTAGCGTGTATTATGAATTGTGAGCGTGGATTGCGGATCTTGGAGTATATCTGATGTATTGTAATTGATGTTTACTTGTTTTAGGTACCTTGTGTATCTTAGCAAGGGCTTAAATAATTATTTGTAAATTAGGAAAGCTTAATTGGCCAACCTAATCAATTATTGTAATAGGGTATATATGAGAGATCTTTTCTTTTGAAAAGATCTATGTATGATGAGAAGGTAATTGTGAAGACAAAGAAGTGTGGGAGCTGTGAGGCTTGTTTGATTGTTGGATGTAGAGCAGAGTTGGTGATTATAATACTTCATTGGAACTGACCAAGCAAGACAGTTACTATCAGACACTAGATTGTATATTTTCTATATACACTTGTTTGTATTGTAAATCCTTGAGGGTGGCTTTAACATTCTTTGGGCAATGTGCCTAGGCAGTGAGCCCACTGTTACTCTTGACTCCTAATAGGGTTTGTCCTCTAACAAGGACTATGTACCGTAATGTTGTAATAAGCTCCTAATAGGGCTAAATCTTTTAACAGGGATACTATGCTCTCAGTACATCATTTGTGGGTGCTAATTCCCACTGAGGTTTTACCTTTAACAAGGTTTCCTCGAGAACAAGTATTGTGTTATTGTGTTGGCATTTACTATGTTATCATTTGCATTGCAGTTTTGGTTTTTAAAGTTTAAAGTTTAATATTCTGTATCACAACTGATTCACCCCCTCTTAGTTGTGCTTGTGGACTGTTATTCCTAACAAAGTCTATTCCGGAAGTTGCAAAATTTAAAACAAGGAGAAACAAGTGTGAAAGAATACACAGAAGAATTCTACAGATAGAGTATACAAGAAGACCATGCTAAGGATTAAATAGAATAAGTGTCCAGGTATTTGAACGACCTACATATGTCTATTCAAGATGGGATTAGTTTGCTCAAATTACAGAATGTAGAAGAGGCTTATCAATGTGCCCTAAAGGTTGAAGAGAAGTTGAACAAGAAGCAACAAAGTAGTAGCAAGGGAAAAGGTAGAAATGCTCGTGGTAGGGGACAAAGTATTGGTGGTATTGAAAATTCTACCAAAGAAAATGAAGCTTGCACCTCTCATGAAGTAGGAGATAAAGGTAATTCTCATGGAGGAGAATCCTTTCGAGGAAGAGGCAACTTTGGAAGAGGAAGAGGTAGAGGTTTCATTGGCACATGCTACCAATGTGGGGAGACTGGACATAGATCTTTTGAATGTCTACATATTCAAGGCGGGGGAAAGGGGAAAGAAGCCAAAGTTCATGTGATCCAAGCTGAGGATGAAGGCATTGAATCTCAAAACATGGAGAGGACCCAAAGAATGGAGAATCCTTAATGTTGAGGATGATTTTGTTGAAACCAGAAAAGGTGGAACTTGAAACAATTAAGAGAGGGAATTTATTTAGAACTAGATGCAAGTCTAGTGACAAATGTTGTAAAGTGATCGTGGATAGTGGCATCACAAATAACCTAGTGTGTGAAGAAATGGTGAGGAAATTGAAGTTAAAAAGGATGAAACACCCCAACCCGTATAAGGTTTCATGGTTGCAAAAGGAGCATCGATTGGTGGTAAGCAAGCAATGCCTAGTTAATTTTCAAATTGGGAATTACAAGGATGAGATATTATGTGTCGTGATGCCAATGGATGCATGTCACATCTTGCTGGGGAGACCATGGTAATATGGCAGACACATTGTTCATGACGGAAGAATAACACATACACCATCAAGAAGGATGATCAAAATTTTGCTTTGAATTAGATGAAGGATAAGGAAGATGTAGAGGGGATTTACAAAGTGTTTCTGATTTTAGGGAAGGAGTTTTTGAAGGAATTAAAAAAGGGATAGAGTTTGTTATACCTTTGTTTCCTAGCAGGCACAAAACATGACAAAAAATGAGGAGAAGCCGCCCTTAGAAATCCAAGAGTGAATTGGTGAGTAAGTTGAAATAATAATGAAAGAACTGTCATATGGACTACCTCCAATAAGAGAAATCAATCATTGTATGGATCTAATTCCAGGTGCAAGTTTTCCAAATAAGGCACCTTATAGGATGACACCTCAAGAAAATGAGGAGATAGTTAGACAAGTCTAGGAGTTGTTGGACAAAGGGTTGATTAGAGAAAGTCTTAGTTTGTGTGCAGTACCTGGAGTATTGGCACCTAAGAAGGGAGGTGAGTGGATAATGTGCATTGATTCCAAGGTGATAAATAAGACCACCATGAAGTATATGTTTCCATTATCTAGGATGGATGATTTAATGGATTGTTTGAGGGGAGCAAGGTACTTCCCGAAGATTGACTTGAAGAGTGGGTACAATCAAATCTGAATCCGTGAAGGGGGTGAGTGGAAAATAACCTTTTAAGATGAAGGTTGGATTGTATGAGTGGTTGGTCATGCCATTTGGATTGACAAATGCACCTAGTACATTCATGAATTTGATGAACCAAGTACTAAAGCCCTATCTTGTCAAGTTTGTTATCGACTAACTTGATGATATTTTGATTTTTAGTGAAACAAAGGAAGAACATTTAGAGCATCTTAGGGTTGTATTGAAAGGTTAAAAGAAGAAAACTAATGGTGAATCTAAAAAGTGTACTTTCATGAGGAAGGCGTTAGTTTTCTTGGGATTCGTAGTCTCAGAGGAAGGGTTGAAAATGGACCCAAAAAAGGTCAAAGGCAATATTGTTGAGTGGTCGTTGCCAAGAAATATGTTTGAAGCCCATAGTTTTCATGGGTTGTCGAGCTTCTATAGGAAGTTCATAAGGAATTTCAGTGAGATATGTGTCCCCTTTACTGAAACAATGCAGGGAACAAAGAAAATATTTCAAGTGTATAGCTGCAACAGAGAAGAGTTTCCAATTTTTGAAAAGTAAGGTGACAAAGAGCCAATATTGGCATTGCTAGACTTTGGAAAACTTTTTCAGGTACAATTGTGATCTGAGTGGAACAACAATAGGTGTTCTCAGTCAAGAACGTAGACCAATAACATACTTCAATGAAAAGATGAACGGAGCAAAAATGAAGTATATGATCAAGAATTTTATGCAATTGTGCAAGCACTCAAGAAGTGGAGACATTACCTGTTGCCAAAAGAATTTGTGTTGTATACATACAATAATGCTTTGAAGTTCATCAACAACCAAGGTAAGTTAAATCATAGGCATATGATGTGGATTGATTTCTTACAAAGTTATTCTTTTGTTTTGAAACATAGGAGTGGTAGGTCCAGTAGATTTGTTGATGCACTAAGTATGGGTGTATTGTTGAATAAACTAAAAGTAAATGTTGTTGGGTTCAATTCTTTGAGTGAGTTGTATGAGAAAGACCCAGATTTCAAGGAATTTTGGATGGCATGCAAGAACCCGATAAGAGTGGATCGAACTCCATGGATGGAGTATTTCATTCAAGAGAATTTGTTGTTCAAAGGAAATAAGTTGTGCATACCCTGAGGCTCCAACATAGTGATGGATTGGGTGGAAATTTTTAAGTTGATAAGACAATAGATCTGTTGAACAAGAGTTATTGTTGGTCGGGGATGAGTGCTAAAGTTAAGAAGATGGTACAAGGATGCAAAACATGTCAGCATGCGAAAGGCGTGAAGAAGAATACAAGCTTGTATCAATCATTGTTGATTCCAGACAGACTGTGGGGACATATTAGCATGGATTTTGTTTTGGGGCTACCCCAAACTCGACGAGGTAATGATTCAGTTTTTGTTGTTGATTGTTTCTAAATGGCTCATTTCATTATGTCTCAGAAGACTAGTGATGCTTACCATATAGCCAATTTTTTCTTCAAAGAAATAGTTTAGTTACATGGTTTGCCTATAAGGATAATCACAGATCGTGCTACGAAGTTTGTTGGGTATTTTTGGCATACATTGTAGAAGACGTTAGGCACACTGTTTGGTTTCTGTTCAATGTACCATACATAGACTGATGGTCAAACTAAAGTTGTAAATCAGAGTTTGGGAAATTTGCTAAATTTTTTGATCGAGGATAAACCAAATCAGTGGGATTTGATGTTGCCTCAGGCAGAGTTTGCCTGCAATAATTTAGTTAACATGACCGTGGGGAAGAATGAACACAGAGGTAGTTTAGAATTATTAAGGACAAGTGTTGTGGAAAAGGATTTTTCAAAGTACATTAGGGACTTGCATAAGGAGGTAAAACAAAAGTTAGAAAAAAGTACTACAAAGTACAAAGACTATAGCAACATGTGGAGAAGAGAGCAGGAATTTCAGGTTGGAGAGTTAGCTTGGGTTCATTTGAGGGAGGAAAGGTTCCCACAGGGAACTTAAAACAAGTTGAAATGGAAGAAGATAGGTCCTTGCATGATCTTGACAAAATTTTCAACCAATTCCTATTAAGTTGACCTTCCTGAGAACATTGATATCTCACCTATCTTCAACGTCAATGATTTCTATAAGTATAATGAGGGACAAACTAATGCTCAGACACATCTACATGCAGATAAATATGACGGGACAACATGGGTAGATCAACTACCTGAGAAGCAAATTGAAGAGGTGGATGAAAACATAGATTCCAAGGTTGCCAAGAAGACATGTGGAAATGAATACATGGAGGACCTGGTTAGATGGAAGGGGAAACCAATAACATAAGCATTTTGGTTGAAGGAAAATGAACTGGCTTAATTTGGTATTTTGATTCCAGATTGGCCTAAATATTCTAGAGTTCTCACTCATGGAATATTTTTCCTACATGAGGTTTTGAATGCAAGAGCATCTCGGGTGCTCGAGCAATCTGCATCAATTGTACATATGTTTGTTTTGTTGGAGGCATTTTGTTTTCAATTTTGGGTTTGACTCAATTTGGAGTGTCGACCAATTGTGTTTTTGGTCTCTGCTTGTATCTGCAATGGATCAACACAATTCAAAATTTTTATCTCCAATCTGAGTTGTCTTCAACAGTTTAGTGTATATTGGAGATCAAAGAGAGTTCACAAGTCTCTTCTCAACAACCAATGGTCCTTGTTCATCGAATAGTGAATGGACTTCACAAGTCTCTCCCCGACGGTGATGGTTCCTATTCATCGAAGATCACAAAGACTTTAAAGGGCTCTGCTTGATGTCCGATAGCTCATACATCAGGGATCAAGGAGACTTCATGGAGATTTTGTCAATGGTTGATAGGTTAAGTGGATTGTCTACTTGACCGTTGAGCTTCTGTCAAATATTTTTTTGGTTAACTATCTCCTCAACATATAAAAGACAAGAGTTGAACGGTTGGAGGGAATTGGGACCAACCGATTGAAATGATAAATTTTGTTGAAAAAAGGAGAAACCATTCTGAGAAAAGAAAGGGGTTGAAGTGGTTATCATTGAAGGGTTGAGTCAAAATCACGTACTAGAATCAGGAAATAATTGGATTGTTAAATCCACCTTCAAAATAATTGCAATTGGAATCAAAATTGTGCATAAAACATTCCATTCACTTTGTTACTACGAATTTGAATTTTTGTTGTGTGGTCTTTATGCTAAGTGTTTGGGCTTATACTCAGGCACGACTGCTCCATAACTACAATATTGTATACTAGCACTTGCACCAAAATGAGGTGCAATGGTTACGACGATAGTAAAATATATGTTTAATAATATATTGAAGGACACAAATTAACAAATGTGAAAATTGATAAACAAACATTGACATATCGTGAAAACTTGACGAAAAGAATATAAGGAGTAAATTTTTCATTGTGCATTTAATTACATAATTTCCACTTGTATATTTGTTAATAAACATGTTCATTTTCTTGTTGACTACACAAATTTGTTTCAAGTTAAATTAAAATTTCACTAAAATTAAAATGAATAATGCTTTAAATTAAAATAATTCTCAAATAGGGGGCCACCCTTTGGTGAAGGCAGTGTCTATGCAGCCACATATTTGCACCTTAGAAAAGAAAATATGTTAATAACATGTATGTTAGCCTATTGTATTTGTTTGCAAATTACTAACACATGTTAACACAATAGGCTAACATACATGTTGTTAACATATTTTGTTAACAACATATTTTGTTTACTAAGGTGCAAATATGTGGCTGCATAGACACAACCTATCTAAACAGTATAGCCCATGTCTGGGTTAGAATGTCAGGTTTGTCGTTGGAGCTTTGAGATGAATTTTTTTTAGATGGATGGGAAACACCTTTGGACAATACGTTATTACAGACGATGTGTCAAAAAACAAATCCAGGTTAGTGTTTTCTCGATTCTATGTTAAATTTGTTATTAATAAGACTTCCCAACTTTATTATTCTTCACTCATTATTGGGGAAAATAACACAAGCACTTGTGTATGAAAATGTCATGACCTTTTGTCAAAAATGTGCCTAACTAGGTCATCTTATTTTAGATTGTAGATCCTAGGTTGACATGCAACCCCACACCGGTAATAGCCCAAGGAACAAGATTCCCTACCCATTTGGGCCCAAAGTGGACAGGGATATAAAGGCTAATGACACCCCAAGTGACGGTGCTTTGAAAATCATCAATATGGTGGAAACCAAAATTGGATGCCCTAATCAGAATAAAGATGACTCTCAGTTTCAGATACAAATGAAGAACAACCTATCTGCTAGTGACACCCAAGAAAGAACTCAGAATGTGTCAACCTCGTGCTTTGACAGTGGTTTTAAGGAAATAAGGGAGATGCATAACCCAACCACAGATGACACCCAGGTAAGGATCCAAAATGTATCAACCCAATGCTTTGACAGTGATTCTAAAGTTCCCCTATATTAGTTCTACTTTGAGCTCTAACAACACTTCCCTAGCGTTTAATGAGACCTTGACTCCTAAAGATGTGAATGTGTTGCACTTGGGAGAGGGGGAAAGACTAACCTGGACGAGAAACCTGAGGAGTAGGAATATGGAGGATACTGCTAACAAAGAAAGGTGTCGCTCCTCTATCAGGATTTCAAAACTCAATGGAGTGGTAAGGGATATTTGCAATGGATGGTCGAAATCCCTTGAGATTGAACCTAAAAATAAGAAACGAGGGTTCTCTCATGGAATATGAGGGGTTTGAACAATCCTCGAAAATAATTTTCTCTGAAGTTTTGTATCCAAGATAAGAAGATTAGCATTCACCTACCGCAAGAAATGAAAATGAATGCTCATACCTTTAACAATGTTACTAATTACATTTGGCATGGGCGGCCTATGTAATTATGAAGCAAGTAGAGCCTCGAGTGGTATAGTTACAATTTGGGATCCTAATAGAGTTAGAGGAGATTTGATTTCCTCTTCACCAAATTATCAGGTTGTCTCCTTGGACTCACGAGATGATATTTGGAACTTAATCAATGTGTATGCCCCAAACTCCCACTCAGGTAGACAAAGTGTTTGGAAACAGATTGTTGATGGGATATTGGACCACATGGAGTGCTTATGGATGATTGCGAGAGATTTTAATGCACTTCTTTATCCCTCAGAGAAATTGGGTGGGGTCTTGGACTACATGGATAGTATGAGAGTTCTCACAAATTTTATCAACAGAAGTGGCATCCTTGACATTGAGCTCATAAGACAACCCTTTACCTGGACGAACAACAGAAAATGCAACAACCTAATCCATGTAAGATTGGATCGATTCTTAGTCTCAGCATATTGGGGCCTAGGCTTCAATGCATCTTTGATGGCTCTTCTGAGAACTGTCTCGAACCATAGCTCGATTCTCCTCACTTGTTCTAATAATAATGCCAGAGGGCCAACCCCCTTTAGCTTTGAGATTATGTGGTCCTCATGCTCGGATTTTAAAATGAGTGTGGAACAGTAGTGGAATACATCATTTCAAGGTATTGTTATGTTGAGGATCATGAAAAAAATAGAAAGTATCAAGAAGAATGTAAAGAGATAGAATATGGTGTGTTTTGGAAACATTTTTTCTCAAAGAAGGGAAATTGAGGGAAATCCTATAGAAATACAGGAAAGAATGGTTGAGGGAGAGGATTCCCCTGAGATGTGTAGGGAGGAGGAGCTATGAGATAAATGGAGAATGATCCTCAACAAGGAAGAAACTTATTGGAACCAGAGATCGAGAATCTAAAGTTTAAGGGAAGGAGACAGGAACTCATTTTTCTTCCATAAATCTGCTAGGAAGCACAAAAAAAAATACAATCCATACTTTGAAAAATGAGCTAAATCGGCATATCATAGAGGATAACAATTCATGTGTCATGGTTGCAGATTATATCCAAAAAAAATTATTCTGATAATGGGGACAAAGACAAGAATTTGGAGGACCAGTTGCTTTAGTGCCTTCACCCTTCTCTCAATCAATAGGATAATACATAGATTCTAGGTTTTGTCTCTGAAGAAGAGGTTAAAATGCAGTTTTCTCAATGGGGGCTTACAAAGCCCCAGGGCCAAATGGTTTCCCTTTGGGTTTCCCTTCGGTTTTTTTCTAGGAATTCTGGGAGATCATGAACGCTGATTTTATTTTGGCTACCAAAGACTTCTTCAAGGTTGGTAAATCCTTAAGGAAAATTAATAGAACCTATATTTCTTTGGTCCCTAATATACAAGAGCCAAATGATTCAGGATTTCAGACCCATAAGTCTGTATAATACTATCTATAAGGTCTTCACCAAAGTCTTGGTTAACAGACTTGAGCCTTTTCTTGATCACATGATCAATAGTAACCAGAAGGGTTTCATTCCTGGGCACTAAATTCTTGATATTGTTATTATTTTCCATGAGATCATCCACTCTATGGATAAGTGCGGTCAGGTGGATATGGCATTCAAACTTCAAATAGATAAATCCTATGATAGGGTTAGATGGGGCTTTTTATTTAAAGTTCTTAGGAGGATAGGATTTTATATGAAGCTGATTAATATTATAAAGACTTGTGTAGAGATGGTGAAGTTCTCTATCCTATATAATAGAAGGCCTAAAGGAAATAATTCCTCAAAAAGGACTCAAACACGGAGACCCTCTTTCCCTATCTCTTCATTATCCTTGTTGAGGTTCTTGGAAGAAATTTCTTAAACCTTGTGGGTAAAGGTAAACTAACCGGTATGAAAGTGACTTCCACCACCCAAGCTATGGTGATCCAACAATTTACGGATGACATGATCCTTTTTGGTAAGGCCTCCATGGTTGAAGCACATGTCTGGAAGGTTTTTCTTGATGATTATGCTAAATCTTTAGGGAAGTCCATTAACTATGAGAAAAGAAAACTCTACTTCTTCAACACTAAAGAGGATCTCCAGGGAAGGTTGAGAGAAGTTTGGGCTACTAGGATGCTGCACTCCCAAACCTTTACTTGGGACTACATCTGACTATGAAGGAGGTGACACACTCCTTTTGGAACTCCATAGCTGAAAGGCTTCAAAGGAAACTTGTTGGGTTAGAAATGGAAGTTGTTAAGAAGTGGGGGTAAGCTTCAACTACTTTCTTCCTCTCTCCAAGGTATTCCCCTATACTTCCTTTCATTTTTCAAAATCACTGGTAATATGGCTAACAAACTGGAGAAGATCTAGAAAAATTTTCTTTGGACAAGGATGGAGGAGAAAAAAAGGCTTACTTTAGTCAATTGAGAAATAGTGTGTAGGCCCAAGATGGAAGGGGGGTTGCTTTACGAAGGATCATTCTAATGAATAAGGCATTAATGACAAAAAAGGCGGAAACTAGTTGTTCACAAACCAGACTAGTGTGATTTAATGTGTGCAAAGTATCTTAATTCTGATAAGTTCAGTAAAATGTTGTCCATCTCTTCCTAGCCAATGGGATCTAAGATATGGAATAGCATAGTGAGGGGAAGAAGTTTGATTCAACAGGGCCTAAAGTGGTAGATTGGTGATGGTAAGACAATCATATTTTGGGAAGATGTTTGCATAGGAGATGAACACCTTGCCAATAATTATAATTTCAAATGCCTTATGGAAATTGTGAAACAACACTTTGGTGATAAAGTAGGTGACTTCATTGAACATTAGAAAACTTGGAAGGATATTTCTAGTTTTTGTCGAACCCAGCTTGAACTCCTTGGTAAAGCAAGGGACCTGAAAGGATGTCGCTTAAGGTTAGAATCCCTCTATTTAGGAGGGATGAAAAATTCATCTGGATTAAAAATCATGATGGGCCTTTCTTGGTGAAATCCGCCTATTCCATGGTCTTGTGTAGAGGCAACCCCCGCAGGCTAGGGAGGTGTGGAATTCTCAGTTGATCCCAAAAATAAACATGTTTTGATGGACGATGATGCAAATAGGATCCTTACACAAGATAAATTGATCAAGAGAGAGTTTTGATTTCCAAATAGATGTAATCTATGTAAACACGAAGAAGAATTTGTTTCTCATATTCTCATTCATTGTGATTTTAGTCGGGAGTTGTGGTGCAGAGTTCTTGCTAAACTCCATATCAACTGGGTTATGAATGACACTGCTTAGCAATTGATTAGGGAATGGAAGGTGTCTTGTCATAATCATATGATCCAATAGCTTTGGAAGTTGATCCACCCGCACCTTGCCTAGAGTATATGGAAGAAAAGAAATAATAGAATTTTTAGTTATACTGAAAATTTAGTTGAGGATGTCTTTAATTCCTTCGACAAGCTTTTCATGGAAAATATTTATACTAGCTCGAGGAAATGTGCCTCCTTTCCCCAACTGCATATGAGAATAAAATAACAATAATTTGGAGACTCCCACATAATTATGCAACTTATAACAATTCCAAAGTGTTAAAAAGGAAGGAATCCAAATGGAAATCACTTGAAGAGGGGCGACAAGCTCAATTTTGATGGATCAGCAAGGGGTGCCAATGCTACCACTGGAGGTTTAATTAGAACAAACACTAGCAAGATGGTCCTTTCTTACTCTAGTAACCTAGATGGGCATACCAATGACCAGGTTGAAGGAATAGCCCTACTATGAGGGATTAAACTTGCCCTTTCAATTAGAATCAAAGTATTGTTCGTTGAAGGGGGCAGCTCTAAGTACATTATTGACGTTGTTAGTTCTGATGAAATTTCGTTGGTTCACGAAAGACATCCTTGGAGATATTCGTATGCTCTTCCTCAGAGTCTAACTCCTCTAAGTCGTGCATTCCTATAGAGAAGGTAACAAGGCTACTAATGACTTGGCTGCCATTGGTCTTGATATCATTAGGTTAAGATGACAGACAAATGAAGAAAACATTAATCCATAAATCAAGAAAATCATTCAAGATGGAAGAAAATATTAGCTATGAGATGTGAGGACCATTTTTAAGAAAAAATAGCAATACCCATGTTAATGGGTGGTACAAGGCCGTTAATGGATGACATGGGTCTTCAATGGGGGAAATTAATAAAAAAATCCCACTGGGGGGTAATAAGGTAATATTCTACCTTGTCGATAGTAAAGACGTCTTTTTATCTTTAGAGATGATGATGATACTTGCTAAAACTTTGGCCCTTGTATGATAGGCTTATAGTATCGTCGGTTTGGGCTTCACTTGAAATTTGTGGGTTGCAGCCCAAAGTCAAATTCAAAACACCTTGGCAGGTGGTGGGTGAACAGTAAACTCATGGAGAGTCTCCAGGGCATCTACCCATGAAAAAAAAAGGATTGTTGTATTACTAGAAGGGATAATTGTGTTGTCAGAATACAGATTGTTGCTATACAAGACAATGACCGGGAATCAACTATTGAAATCTCCCCTCCTCACTGTGCCCTCCCCGGGCCCGCTTCACCGGTTCAATCCTTGCTATTTGGGAACCCCGCTTCCCTGGCATGCATATCTGTCCGGATCGGACCTTGCTGGCTTTGTTCGAGGTAAAGGTGTTAATGTGGGCCTTGAGGGAAAAGACCCGAGATCTATGGATCGAGGAGAAAGCATTCCCAAGCTCCCTAACATAAAAATGCTTGGAGGGATTAGGAACGGATTCCGCCAGCTAGAGAAGAGAGATGGGGGAAAAAGATATGTCAAGCTGCACAAGGGAGCACTGCAAATCCATGACAAAACCACGGCTAATCGACACCTGTCGAGGCTGTCAAATGGGCAGAGGTCTTGGAGTAGGAGATTGAGGTCTTGGAGTAGGAGATTGATTCGATGGACTCCAATGAACTACTCTCCTATGTTCTGGACAACTATGAGTTGTCTGAAATTGGGGGATGAAGTTCAGGTTCTTTGAAATTGGGGGAGTTCAGGCGGCCAAGTTTGGAAGTCAAATTATTTATGTTGCAGCCACATCTCTATGTCTCCTACATGAAGACTTGCAGGATAATGAGTTACAAGACAACCAAGAACTGTTGGATTTTCTACCTCATGAATGGCTTCGTGTTCTAGGTTCTACCAGACACAGGCCATCAACCTAGGTCATTTTGTCGTAGTCTGTTTTTTTTCAGCTGAAAATTGTCCTAGCTTGTCAAAGGTGTCTGTTGTTTAACCTTGGTCAATCTCTGAATTTTGTAATTGGTTTTTTAAGCGTGTAATTGACTATTTTTTTTGTACTCCTTCAAACCAGCTTGGCTAGGCTAGATGTACAACCATACTGTTGTTGTTTCGGGACGTGGTTAAGCTCCCTACGAATGTACCATTGACTACATTTCAAAAACTAGAAAATCTAACAGATTTTTGTGAAATTTTCAATATCTATTCTTCATGATCTGCATATTTGGTGATCCAAAACCACAAAAAATTTGCAAAAAAATTAGTGTTTTCAAAAAATTTTCACTGCTTCTTTTATTTAAAAACATAAAATACCATTTTAACCAAAAATATTTAATTCACCCAAAAAAAATTATTTAACCAAAATTGCAATTAACTTTTCAATTAATTCTATATTGTTAGACAAATAAAACCATCATATATTTTGTGTCCAAACGTATTTTATTTAAAAAAGTAAACCCTAAAAGCTTTGAAAGGAATCTGTGATGTATGATATTTTATTAATTATTACTGGGCTAAATCAATGACAAGCCTTTGATGTGTCGAACGAACACTCTTTGTGATTTTTACTACTTTCTGAATAATCAATCTATAATTTAAAAGACCTCTTTCATTGTAAGAGAGGAACAGTTAATTTGTTGATAAGATCCATTGCTCCAAAAAGTAGTATTTTAGAAATTTTACACAAATCTTATAACAAAACTATCAAATTTCAACTATGTTTGTATTCAACATATTAGAGATCATAAATCAGATTTCTATTTGAAACTAAGACTTGACTTTAAGAAGATTAGGTTTAGGCTTTTCAACTATTTCATTTCTTGTGAATTGTAGATTTCATTCAGGCATGTGAGCCGTACACCTGCAAATTTTAGATTGACAAACAATAGATAAGAGTATTAGTACTTGAAGGATACAAAAGGTTTAATATAAGGTAAGGTCTAGAAAATTTGTCATAACACGATAACTTAGTCAAGAAAATAAGCCAAAAGTCACTCCAATCCACACAAATCATTATAAAAATACTTAGGTTTCCATTCAAGTACTACAAATTGCCACTAAAAATGGAATTCGATTGTTTGTTTGGCTTTAGGTGTGTTTCATATTTGTTGTGAGCATTTACTGACAATCATCTAGATGGGTCAAATGTATTTTTTAATGTGTGCGTAAAAATAGATTAATTGTCAAGTTGCAAAAATTTGTGGTGTGAAAACTTTATGTTCGTCATATTTGTCTTGAAAAAAATTGTGTCGATCGTATTCAACATGAGGAATTTTAGTCATTGTTTCCACCATGAGGACTCTTAAACTTGATGGGCAAAGCCCACCATATAAAGCCTATCAGCTTGTATTAGCAATGGATGAATGTCACACAAATGTTGGTTGTGTGGCTAGTCACCATAAAATGGCATAGTTTATGTGGTTGTACTCCGTGTTGTTATACATTGTAAGCATGCTTATATGTCAATGACACATTAGAAAACTCATGTAGAATCTTAATACAAAGTGATTTTTTTAGGCATTGACCAAATCAAATACTTTTGTAATCACAATATTGTATAAAGATTTATATGGCAATATTCATGATGGTTGAATGTCACACAAATGTTGGTTATGTGGCTAGTCACCACAAGATGTTATTGGTTTGATTTACATGGCCATATACATGATGTTTGAGCACCACACAAATGTTTATTATGTTGTTGTACTTCACACTATTATACATTGAAACATGATTGTATGATTGTATTTGGTACGCTATTATACATCGAAACATGATTGTATGTGGTTATCATATTGATCACCTCAATGACACATTAGAAAACTTGAGTAGAACCTTAATGCATACTGATTTATTTTAGGCATTAGTAAAAACAATACATCTACTAAAATCCCACATGCTTCTTGCACTCAGCTTGCTTGTAGAATACATATACAACTAATAAACATGCACATGCACATGCATGAGATGCAAATTTAGCTTATGCAAAGTGTTGGTTATGCCTTTAGCATATTGGGTGCATTATGAGGTAAGTTAAGTTGGCAGGAATTTCATAATGCCACACCCAAGGGAAATACCTAATTTTAGATGCTTGAGGTATTGCATAACCTACCAAACAAGTAGGCACCATTGATCCAATTATGTCAAGTCACAAAGGTAGTTTCAAGAGGTAATGACAAGCTCTTGAGGGAACACTACCTAGGCTCATGCACCTCCAATGCTTGTGACATTGGGCTGAGGTCAAATCTAAGAGCTTGCAACAAAAAAATTATGAATAAAGAGAACAATATCATATATCTCCAATAGCTAGAATATGCAAAACAATTAAATGAGTTCCAGTATAAAATTCAGGGGTCAAACTCTTCTTTTTAGAAGATATCAAAGATAGAATCAAAATGCTTGCAATGGATAAATCATGACACATAGATGACTTGCAAGTAGGATACTTAAAACGGGACTTGGAATCGCTCACACTACACATCAAAAGAATATAAATGTCATCATTCAAATGGGTTTTTAACAAGTTTGATGACTTGTGTCATCATCCCTTTGCTAAAAAAGTAGCGACCTCAAAAACCCTTCAAACTACTACACTATGATGACCAATCCTCTTTTTCGTAAATGTTTTGGGAGCATGATAGAAAGATGAATCTTTATTTGGTCAAAAATGGAGGGAAAGAAAGCTTTAGGCCAAAGCACTCTACATTTGTTCACTGCATTATGCTTAGACACTTGATTGAGAAGGTTTAGGATAAATAGGGAATAGAGATCTTATGCTACTTCATTGACTTCGAGAAAGCATTTGACACTACCTAGAAGAAAATTATAGAATAGAATGGAAGAATTGGGAATTCCAAAATAATATAGGGTTGTTGTTCATAAGTTTTATGATCAAGTTTGTCCAAAATTAGGACCAAGAAAAAATTATCAGAATGTTTTGAAAGTGACATTGGGGTTAAGTAGGGTTACCCATTATCTCCTTTGTTATTTGGGTTGTGCATTGATAAACTAGAGTGGATTTACAAGCTTAATGGCAGGGGAATCACTTGACTAACTATGCAATTAAGTTTATTTTACATTTAGATGATCTTATTTTAATGGTAAAAATAACACATGATTTGAGCGAACACTTGAAATCTCTAGAATTATTTTTTCCAAGATGTGGGAATGTGGGTGAACAATAGAAAACTAAGGTCGTGATATTTACCTTCAGGGGAAAGAAGGTTCATATGGAATTTGTACTTGAAGGAAACCCCTCAAAAGTGGTCAATGGCTCTATGTATCTTGGCCTTGATTTCCACAAAAAACTCAAATATGTAGAGGAAAAAGGATACAAGGAGGATGGAAAGCCTTCTACATGCTAGAAACAAATGCAAAATAGTTGAATTGTGGGATTGGAAAGCTAAGAAAACAATTTTTGGGTTGCTAGTGGTATGGATGGTGCTATATGGGTGTGAAGTTTGGGGAGACATCATAAATGAGGCAGAGTTTGATAGGGAGATCACCAAATTATTTAATCACAAGTAGCCTCAAAATAAATTTGTCTGTTATATATGATATTGTCTTGGCTGAGATTGGGGCCTTTCATATACAAATGTCAATTTTGATATTGTTGCTAAGTTATCTAAGAAGGTTAGAGAACATGGAGTTTCCTTATTGACCCAAAATGGCAGAAAATGAGAAAAAGAAGAGCACGTGGATGAAACAAAATGAGGAGTGGATGAATAAGTAGGGTGTTAGCATAAAAGAGTGCCCAAATAATAATGGAGAAAACAAAAAATATTTGCAGGGAAAATTCAAAGAAAGTATGTGGATATGGTAAAATGGGAGGAAACTAGAATACCATATCAAATACTTCAATCCCACATATGACAATGCACAAAAGAACTACATAGGAGAAAAAATAAAATAGAAAGAAAAAATGTTTATCGTTTGGCTAAAAACTAGATTGCATCAACTTAGCTATGAAACTAGAATGTAGAAGATACCAAAAGAAAATTAGGTAGATAGAAGGTGTTGCTATTGTATTCTAGAAATATTCACATCGATTACATCATGGAGTGTTCATCTTACAAGGATATTTGGATCAATTACATCAAGACTCTAAATGTGGGCTCCTTGAGTAACATGTTTGAAGAATAAAGGTTAACAAAATTTTTAGATTACTTGATCAAGATACATAGTAGAAGATCCAAGATACAAAAGGAAAAGGAGATTAAGTAGATGTGGTGTCATCAGACTATTATATTTTTAATTTCTATGACTATCTATTATACTAGCATATGTGGTTCCCATATGTTGTTTGGCCTTATGGACATTATTAAAATCATTCATTCCTTAGTCAATAAATGACCTCTTAAATCTTCCATTTATATATCTGATAAACTATAACTGATTGAATGTTTGAAGATGTTAAGTTGATGATCACAGAGACATAAGAAAGATTATGCAAGACATTAAATCAGTTAATGTATTGTATTATCATTGATGTCAACTTAATGTAATCTGTATGGTCATGGACATACTGCCAAAGACTTCAAAGAACCGATGAATCAAAGGCTATGCTATCAGTAATGCATATAAGTCAAGTATTCACAAAGTGACTATATACACTGACAAAGTGCACACCGACAGACAAAGTAAAAGAGAAAAGTCACAGTGTTACCCGACGAGCAAATGCACAGCATTACTGATGAGCAAAGTCACAGTGTTGCCCGATGAGCAAAGCACAAAGTAACTCAATAGATAGAATTACAGTATTGCCCGACGGATGGAGATCCCGAAGACAAGTGAAGTCACATCGACGGAATAGTCAGTTATCACCGATGACTAACTGAAGTATTGACCAACATAACAGAGAGTTCAAAAATGACAAAATGCTTAGCTGTCAAGAGCTAAAAATAGAATTAACTGGTACTTATCATTATTTTAATCGACAAGATAAAGCTGGCCAGATAAGTAATGGATTTAAAGTTGCTTTGTCTAGTTGGAAAGAAGATCTCTATGAGATAAAACTGGAGTTTCTCTTTAAATCTTATTGGCGAGAATTATGGATCACGCCAAGATCAAGAAAGCCAAGAAATGGTGAAATCATGTCTATAAAGAGACAACCTAATTCATTAGGAAGGTGGTGAAAGGGAGTCACAAGAGAATAGATGCTGAAGAGATTCTGAAGAAAGTCTTCATTCAGACCTGATCAATCAAGCTGAGGAAAGAGCTAAATTTTGCAGACACCAAAAAAAAGAGATACAACATCACATAGCAGAACAGTGTGGAGCCAAGGTATTGAATTGATAATATTGATCAGAAAGGTAATGTTCTTACAATAGATCTGAAAATCTACAATTCAAGTTGTATATGTGAACAGATAAATTTATTGTTTTAGTTTAACCATTGAAGCATCAAGTCTCTTAACCGAGCAAGACTTAAAAGTCTTTTGTAATTGAGATACATCCCAAGGAGTATCAAAAAGTTTGATTATAGAAAGTAGCATTGGATATGCCCGATACCTATTGACATGACAAGTGAGTGTTTGATCAAGGATGGTAGAATTAGATGCCAGATACTAAGTGACAAACTATCTTTTAAATCCTCTAACAAGGTCACACCTAACAGTGTGTTTGTAACCTTTACCAGGGTTGGCTCTTAACCGAGCTCACTTTAGAAGAGTGAAAATTTGGGGTACCAGTCCCAGTGGTTTTTCCCTTAATAGGGTTTCCACATTAAAAATCCATGTTTTATGTGTCTATGAGTCATTACTTTATTGTTTTTCATTTCACTTAAATAAATCTGGATTGATCGGTATACACTAGTTAGTTACTATGTTTCAGTAAATAGTAAGACTACTTATCAGTAAACATACAAAAGAAGGTTTTACAAAGCATTCTGACAAGTAGAAATTTGATATAAGTATTTCAAGGCATTCATCTTATAGGACTGAAGATAACTAGAGGTATAATTTGTGGTACTAAGTTTGAAGGGTTGATTTAAG
>MU226533.1:1346441-1376411 GCA_018584345.1 Thuja plicata
TGGTTCAGTAAGAATGGGTAATGACACACCTTGTCCAGTTGAAGGTAAAGGAACTATAATGTTGAATAATCTGATAAAATGTGAAAATGCTTATTGGGTGAAAGGATTGAATTATAATCTATTGAGTATTTCTCAGTTGAATAATTCAGGTCATAGAGTAGCATTTGAAAATAAGAAGGCAAAGATCTTCAATAAATTAGGAAGTCTGATTGGTACCGGTGATTAGACAAAAGGTAACTTATTCTATTTGAATGATACTGACACCACTTTCTTAATGGATAGAAACGAAGACATAAGGTTGTGGCATAAAATATTGTGTCATGTAAACTTTGACAACATGATAAAAATAAGCAGAAAAAGAAATTTAAGAGGCTTACCGACGATGATTAAGCCCGAGAATATCATGTGCAAAAATTGTCAAAAAGGTAAAATGACAAAGTCTAGTTTCAAAAGAAAAACCCATACATCTGATGCCATTCTAGAATTAGTCCATACTGATCTGTGTGGACCCATGAGGACAAAGAGTTATTATGGTAATAGATATTTTATTCTTTTTTTTGATGATTACTCTAGAATGATGACAGTAATGTTTCTAAAAGATAAATCTGAAGCATTCAAGATGTTTAAATGGTACAAAGCAATGGTTGAAAAACAAACTGGTAAAGAATTGAAATGATTAAGATCAGAAAGGAATTGCTTAGTACACCACAACAAAATGGAATTGCTGAAAGAAGGAACATATCCATTGTTGATTGTACAAGGACACTAATGATAGAGAAAGGCATCACCCAAATCTTCTGGAGGGAAGCTTGTTGATGGGACTTTGTGACCGGTCTCATCAATAGATGAAGAGTTGTCACCAGGTACCAGGGTACTGACCAACTTCACCTGTAAAGGTTGTCTAGGGAATAAATTCTCCTGGCCTTCAAGCACCTAAGTGTCAGGTCTTGATGGTGCGGGTAGCTAAGTTGGGAAAGTAACTATTTTTGTTCGGGGGGATAGCTGGTTTTGAATCATCTTCTCTGGGGACTTTTTTAGTAGGTTGGGGTTTCCTACAAGCACGTATGAGTTTACCAAATAAACAACAAAAGATAGATCAAGATTAGGAGTTCATTATTCTGCTTATAGATATGCAATATATCTTTAACATCAGCAATGCTCTAATGAACTACACTAAATACTAAATGCATACAAAACCATCAGTTCATACGTATTCAATAGCAGGGGGAAATGAGATCATCTAATCTAACAAAACATCAGAGAAAAGGACATTAGAAAGATACAGCACAAAAGAGATATTTCTACCTCAAAGATCAGAACACCAACAACATCATTGCTAGACACTCTTCCTTCTTCATTAACAAAGTGTTCCAGCCACACTGGTGTGTACATCAATGGCCCCAAGGGAGCATATAAAAACTAAGAACTACTAAGCATTGAGCTCTGCAACTATTGAGAAAAAAAATGCTAATAGTATTGGACTGCAAAATCTTCAGTTTTTCTGACCCTTGAAATGAGGTCGAACTTATTATTTATACACATAACTTGCCCTAAAAACTAACCTAATCTAACTGTACACTCAACATTAAAATACAATATCTGATGGCCGATACTACCTGTACCACTTACAATCACCTCAAAAAGAACAAAGGTCTAACATGATAGAGGAAGAAGACAAGAAGAAAGGATGGAAAATCGGCCTCAAGAAGAGTGTCAGCGTAAGAATAGAAGAAATCCAATCTTCCTGGAGTTCGAGGCTACATGCCTCATTAATGCAAAATGTGGCTCACTGTATTTGATGCTCTAGGTAGTTAATGTTGGAGCGGCGCCTTGGGAAAATCACTTGTTAGAGCCATCCCTCAAAATGACATGCCTTATTGGGATCACCTACCTTCTGACCCCTCTGTATTAACTGCTGGATAATGACCGGTTGGCTCCAGAGAACCTGGACATAGGTCATCGAAAGAATACAAAACTGTTGGATCCAGAATTCTGGAGTCCGGGAGCTTACGCTCAAAGAATAATGAATGTTAAAAAAATGCCTCCCTGTTAGCGAGAATCTCCAGAATCTGGAGAACTTTATTGTCCCTTGCTATTCTTGAAAGCTTCCAAAATTTGGCTAATGCCATCTCCATCTATATCTCTGATACTGCTCCACCGGTCACGGATAATTCTGAACTTCTCTTCAATGTCTCTAGCCTCGTCCCAGAATTCTTCTACTAACTTTACGGAGTCATGAGCCTGGAGCATCATTTTAGATATTCTTGACAGTTTTCCTCCATCGAAGTCCCCGACAAACTGATATCGGGACTCCATCAACTCATCAAAGTTGCTAAGGACATAGTCCTCTGAGGCACAAGTACCGATGGTGAAGGGATCAACTTGTGAAACCCTTCCAATGAATGCTTTGTATAGGTCCAAAGGATACCAGACTGTTGTGACCTTCTCTTTGAGGGTCATAACCAGTTGCTTACTTACCTCAATCTTGAGGCCAAGTCTAGAGAACTAGGCTCAGAGGAATTCAAAGGATTCCTCTCCCAAAATTCCTGCCTCGATGATGGCCTCTTCTCTGGAGTTAATGACTTTATCTAATTCGGTCCTCCATTCTTCATATTTTTTGATGTTTCCTTCCCACAGGATGACGACACCGTTTACCTGTCCCAAGAGATTATTGACCAAGTAAAGGTTGGGGAGTGACACTTCCAAGAATTGCCTTACAGCCCTGATCTACTCCGTGATCCACCCATCTACAGCCTACGCCTTCTTCTTCATGGCCCTAAGAGCATCCATGTCACCCTGCAAAAGCGGTGGTCTGGAGGTGGAGGCTTCCGGACGGATCTAGGCCAATTATTATGTAAGTTATGCTAGAAGTCTGAGGAGATTTTCATTTTTTTCTCTTTCCTCCTTTAACTTCAGTGCCTATTTTTTGTACCAGACTTCAACTGCCAGGGTTGCCTCTCTTAGAAGGTCTAGCTCACCCTACTTATCTCTCCTCCCTAGAGGCACCTTTGTGATTGCGTAGTCTTTGGCCCTTACTATCGCTGCATCTATATGTAGGGGAGGGGTTGCAACCACTGTAATTTTATTTCCTCTAGGAGCAGTCTGGAGGGTATGGATGGTCTGGGCCTTTTGGGGCTTCTTAGCCTCTGCATTCTGGGCCATCATCTCGGCAAACAATAGGGGAAAACCTACTGGTGCCAGGGCCTTTCTCTTTTTGGATTCCACTAGCCATTATGGCAGTTTTTTTGCTAAGGCATGCGTATCAGGGCCTTCTTCGGAGTCTAGGGGTGTATCTCCAGTATCCACGGCCGCATCAGACCCTTTTTCCTTTTCTTGTTCCCTAGGGGTTTCAGTATTTTCTGCCCTAGTGACGTCTTTGTTCATGGTGTCGGCGACTCCATCTCCACCGGCACTAGCATGATTTGTATCATCGAGGTTTTCCCCATCCTTTTCAGTGTCCACATCATCAAGGTTATCCCTCCCATCTTGTTGTTGTTGTTGTTCATCTCCAACATTATTCGTCGAGATATCCTTCTCCATGGACACATCTTCTGGAGGAGACGGAGGTGTCTGGCCAATGTTTAGATGCTAGGCCACTAAGACCACCTCGCCAAATGTCATGCTCCAGGGCACTTGATTACCCAGAGTAACTGAAGGCATTTGGAGCGTGACGGTTGGGGGTATGGTTGATCCCGTAGGTCCAGTTTCTCCAGTTGTCAGTTGCTCATTATTTGCTTGCCTTGAATCTATCTCGGTCCCCTGGACTGGTGTTTCTTCCACATCTTGTGGATCCTTTTGTGCTGCTTCTTGTTCTAGCTCCTTTTTGGGTTCTCAGACCCCTTGTTCTGGGACCACTTCCTTTTCTGGTGTCTCCCCTTCATCGGGGATCATCTCCACTTCTTGCGTGGCTATTTCTTCTTCCGCCTTATCTATCTCCCCATGTAGATTTATGATTTCATCTGTCCCAAAGATGTCATCAAAGTCATCATGTGGAGGGGAGGTCTCTAAAAGATCATCCAATTCAGGGGAGTTCAAACTGACCTCCACCGAGGGAACATTGGGCATGTCAGGGCCCGTGTCTATGCTCGGGAGATTGTCTACCTTCTTCTTCTTCTTCTTTCTTTACAATGGGGACCTGGCATCTAGAATATATGTGGGCTATGCCTCAGCCTCCATTTGCCGGCTCATGAGTGCCGCTAGTGAAGGGGATCCTGTCGGGCAAGAAAATCCCACTAGAGTAACCAGGAGACCGCGGGAGAGATGGGCGCTTATTTTCTGGCCTGTTAGTTGGGACACCTCCAGATGATCGTGAATTTGCTCCAAAATGGGGAGCGGGCCTTGGGGAGTAACTTGGAGTGGGACATCTTTCTTCTCCTTCCCCTTGTCCTTGCTTGGTCCCGCGACTCTGGAGGTTGAAGCAAACCCTCGCAAGATTGGACCCTTACGAATGCTCCTTGGACACACCCTATCAAAATATTTATGAATGTTATCAATGATGTGGTGACTCAGGTCCTCAATTTTTAAGTTCTTCAGGGTGTCCCAATCCACCGAAGGGAGATCCAACTTGTTGATCCCCTGTTCTTTATATGATGGGTCCTCCAGAGGCCCATCATCTATGAAATCTTTCAGGAAGCCCCAAAGGTTGAGGGCCTTCATTAGACCTTTGGACATCCACGAATGTTGTCAGGCCTGGAGATCAAAAACTTCCTGAAAATCCACCCAGAAGTCTTCAACTTGAACTTTATGCAGCGCAGATGCCCAGGGCAACGCCTCTCTTATCTTGTCTACTGGATCAAAATTGTTTATGGTGAGGTGGAATTCCGCCAGTCCCAGACTCTTTAGCTCATTGTTAGCTTCCTTGGCCACTGAGAGACTACAATAATAGTTCCCGCAAGTAATTGGGAATGAAATGGATGTAACCTTCTTCACGCCAAAGAATGCATGGAGTTCTGGGATTTTCCTGCAGAACTCCAAAAGAATGATCCTATCCCCACAGTACTTAGGGAGTAGGTAGGGATTCCTAAAGAATCTGATCACTCGAATGTAAGTATGCTTCGAAAATTGAATGAAATAATTATCGTATGTGCTTACCAATTTCATTGCCTCCTGTGACAACCGGTACCCAGTGTCCTGAGTGAGTGTCAAAATGTTATGGTAAATGAACGTATCGTTTACCTTGCAAAAATGGGGGAAAGAGGATTCCAACTCGATCCAGGGATAATGATCCCATGGGGCAAGCTGGCCGGGCCTATTCCCAAGAACACCCACTGTCTACAAACCCAAAAGAGTGGGTCTATGTTGGGCCAGTTCCCACAATACATAAGAGGTCATGTAGAAATTTGAATTCTGGAGGACATTCTTCAGCTGGAAGTCTACATGATTGGCAACGATTGTTGCCCAGTCAAAGGTCTGACTATAGATGGTGATGTAGTAAAGAAAGTAATACATCCATGCTGAAAAGTCTCTGGCATGGGGCTCTCCAAAGAGCCTGCACAAAAATATGATTCCCACTTGAATGTAGTCTTTAAAGTCTCCGCGGGGAATCTCCAGCTTCATCTTCTTATAGTCCCTTCTCGGGGACTTCAGCCAACAGGTATTGAGATGTTGCTGGGAGAGAATAGAAATTTCCTCAAACTCCTTCAATGATACAGACTAGGAGATAACAATGGATCCCTTGAACTGGGGGATTCCCATACCCGAAGCAAAAGTGGTGGCATCCAGGTTGACAATGGCCATCGAGTATTGCAGTGATAGGGGATCGGCTAGCAAAACAACCCATGTGGGAGCGTTGTAGTGCATTTCCAATTGAAGGATCAGCTCCGGTTCTTGCATCGAGTAGGGGAAACTTTTAGCTTTGATGATGCCGAAGGCGACCACATTTTTTTCCATATCATCTCCGACAGCCCTATGTTGGTACATTATTTGGACGAGGCTCTGCATTTCTGCCCATAGTCCAAGCTCGGTATCTGTGATCTCCTACAGCTTGGATTCCACTTTGGACCCCATAAGAACACCCTCCCTCGGGTACTTGGAGGTTAATGGGAGCTTGGCCAACATATTTTCTACTTTTTTTTTGTGGTCGCCCGAGTAGAGGTAGTTGGAAGCTTCAGACTTCCAGGAGGAGTTTTTACTTCAGACATGTTGATGGATATCCTGCAACCTGAAAGACCGGAGAACCGTTAATACATATGATAGGATATAAATACAATATTTTATGGACTCTAGGGAATTCATCGCCATCTCGCACCTATTCAAAGAATATTAGTACGCATCAAAATCCCAGAATATAAAAGTTAGCAAAGATTAGATTCTGATCAACACCCAAAGGTCTGGGGTATCAGTTTATGTGACAAATGGGATGAAGACCTGGGGACTTCTTAGTACCCAAAGTCTGGAGAAACTAACTGTTATTGACGTGAATGGGCAATGAACCATACTTGGCTGACATTGGTTGTCACATGCACATGCAATAGACGACGTAATGGCCCTTAATGGCGACAGGTGGGATGACACGAGGGAAATGAATGCCAGATGGGATGTCTTTTGGGGGAGTTAATCCCACCATTAAGACAAAATGAAAGAGGAGAGAGAAGATCACAACGGCTTGAATAGGCGAGGTGCCGAGTTTGAGCTAGGCGAGCACCATGCAGACGAGCTTCAAACTTAGTTTAAACATGTAGAGCATGACAAGCTCGCCATGGGAAGGGTCGCCAAGACAATATACAGACCCAAATATATAGGGGAAAGCCAGAGAAATGAAACAATTTAAAGGAACTACCTACAACTACAGATTACCTACAATTTATAGCAAGGCTCCAACACCTTTACACAGGAACCTTAAGAATTTACAATATTTACAACTAAAATACATTATTTACAGGGCCAAGAACAACGTGAGGAAGGCACACAACCTTCCTGTGGAGCCATCCCACCAATGGGAGGTGAAAACAAACCATTAAGAAAAACAAAACCAAAATGAAGACGAGACCAAAGGAAAAGAAGCAAACACGAGAAAAACAAAGAAAACCCAGGAAAGACAAAACCAGGTAGAGGAGAGCCAAAGGGCCTACCTTAAAATATGAAGAAACATGGGAAGAGGAGCATGAGAGGCACTCTGCAACTGATGGAGCTTTCATAGACCATGACCACGAGTGCACCACTGTTAATCACTGTTTAAGCACTATTGGACACCGAGAGCAATTCACACTTAATCATTATTTAAATATCACCTTAATCACTCTGGGTAATTACTCTAGATAACTTGGTCATGGCAAATGTGAAAGTGACAGGTGAAACCCATTTATACCCTTAGGGTAAAAACTTTGTTGCTTCCTTTCGCTAACCCTGGGAAAGGTAGACCGTCCAAACTCCAGACCCTGGGATTCCAAACAACCGCACCCTCTAGAAAAAGAGGAAGTGATGACAAGGAATCCTGGAGTCCAGAAATCTGGCCCGCTCAGAAGACAAAAACACTCCAGGACCAGGTCCCAGAGGAAGAAGGACCAAAAAGCAAATAAAATGACCCTTATGGAAGCAAAGGGAGGATAAAGACAAAGAAAAAGAAACAAGGAAAAAAGAGAAAAAGGGGGACCCAACATTTTTCCTACAAAATGTAGGGACGGGTATGCAGGGCATAAAAAATGGAGACTCACTAGGATGAATGCCTAAGCACATTTGAGAACTTCAGAATCTCTGGTTAGAAAAACTGGAACTTATCTTTACCTGGAGTATCCTACTCGCAAGGCATGAGGTGCCTGAGAAAATTGGACTCATCAATGATTCAATCTTTCGGCCCTTCGTCAATTGTGAGGTGTGTTATTTTAAATAAAATCAAGCTGATGATTTTTGGGAGAAGCAAAGAGGAGGCACTGAATACATCAAACCAAAATCATCACATCTTGCACGTTCCTTTGGATACCAGAATTCTCTATTCTTCAGACTCCTTTTCTTTTCTTTTCTTTTTTAAAGATGGGAAGGCGGTACTCCTTTCACCATGAACCTTAAGCTTAGCTAATTTTTATGGCGATACTTCTTTCACCTTGCCATCTGTTTTAAATTCCTGAATAGGAGAGAACATTTTAGACCTGAGATATTTTACGATTTTCAGACTTGGCCAATAACTAGTGCCACCAATCTACCCTCAAGGACCATGTGTTTACTTGCTTAGATTTTTTGTTAACCAATTTTGGGACTATCAAGATATGAATCTGATGAGGATTACCCATAACCTTTTACCATACACACAAAATAACTCCAGAGCGCAGACAAATTCCATCATGCTAACAATAGATTCCAAACTACTTGAAATGCATAATGTACCATAAGGTAGCATACCTATCTACAAGAATAAGGCAATACACTGGGAACCCAGAAAATAGAATGCAAAAAAAAAGGAAAACCAAAAACCAAGGCAAAACAAGGAAAGGAGGCCGAAAACTATTTCCAAGGCCAAGACACTCCCAAAGAGCACCAGGAAAGATATTTACAAGCAAGAACTTAACATATGATACAACTTCGGGCAAACCTACCACCCACCTCATTCAAAGTAGTGATTGAGAAACTACCCATTAAAAGGCAATGGGATGAATTCTCTAGTCATGGTACTAAGGCGATAAGTATTTGCCCTGTAGATCTCATAAATCAGATATGGCCTGAGCTAGAGCCTTTGACACTTGGTGTGTTTTCCTTTCTCTTCCTAGGCCTTGTCCCACAGGAGGACCAGGTCTGAAATATGAAAGGCCTTATATTGGGCTCTCCAGTCAAACCATCTTTTAACTATTGTTTGATGATGCACAAAGTGTTCTAGTGTCGCATCTCTTTGTTCCTCCATTCTCACCAAGTTCAGGAGCCAAACTTCCATGATATTGTCCTAGTTGTTGAATTCCTGCATAAACTGTAAGACTGGGATTTGTAAGTTGATAGGGAATATTGGATTTTGGCCTTAAACTAGGTGAAATGGGGAAGTCCCCAGGGCTTCCTTTATTCTAATATGATCTGCCCAGAGGGTGAATCTAAGCTTTTGGTGCTAGTCCTGGGGGTTTTGTTCTAACAGATGTTTGATCACCTCTAACTGATTTTTATTAGTGGATTCAACTACACCATTACTCTGGGGGTAGTAGTTGCTGGAGAACTTCAAGGTGATCTTCCTCTCATAGGTCCATTCAAGTAATTATGCCAAAGAAAACACCGAACCATTGTTACACAGTATAGAAAATGGCATTCTGAAACAGGTGACTATGTTTTCTTCCAGGAATTTGATGACTACATTTGTCGTGTTGTTTTTGCATGGAATCACTTTAGACCATCGGGTGCAGTAATCATTAGTAGTCAAAATGTACTAGTGGTTGGAAGACAAGTTGGGGTTGATTTCCCTGATAAAATTGAATGCCCATTGGGCGAAGGGTCTAACCTCAAAGATCGGCTACAAAGGCATGGCTGGGTTCCACTCATGATGTGCCTCTATTTGGAAAGTGTGGCACTTCTTGACATGAGTGTAGACATCTTTAAAGATGAAGGGCCAATAGTATCCAGCCTGGAGAATCTGGTGGGTAGTGGCATCAACTGAGCCGTGCCCGGTTCTGAACTGCACATGAAATTATTCAATCATTTTAGCAGCTTGGTCTCGGTCAATGCTCCGAAGGTAAATCCCTTCATAGTTCCTACGAAAAAGTGTTCTATTTTTTTATCATGAAATGTGCACTTTTCAGCCACAAGGCACGACATTTGTTTAGGGGAAGCCCCTCTGGGCATCTTTTGTTGAGCAATATGTACACCAGATTGGTATACCATGGGTCTTGAGTGACGGACTCCACTGTGTAAGTTTGGCATTCAATGTTTGGAGTTCCTTCCACCATTTCTCTGCATAGTCCTGGCCTTAAACTATCCTCATGGGTTGCATTTTTAGATCATATTCTTAGAGGATGGCCGTCCATTTTCCTCAACATTCACCTAGTTCACTCTGCAGCAGTAGATATTTCATCACTTGGTCTAGAATGATAGCATGCACTTTGCTCCAGAGAATATAATGCCAGAATTTCTTCATGGCTCGGACTAGAGAAAAATCCTTCTTTTCCAAAGATGAATATCAGACTTCGGCGTTCTTGAATGGGGAGCTCATAAAAGAAATGGGTCGTTCTTCCCCTTCAACTTTCTGGGTTAGACTGCTGCTGTGGAATGCAGTGAAGCGAAGGAGTATATCTGAAATGGGAGGGAATAGTTCAGACTTGCCAAGACAGGTGTCTCCACTGTGGTTTGCTTGATCTGAGAAAATGCTCACTTCATTTCGGGGATCCAATCAATCTTTGTGTCTTTCTTCATCATGTCAATGAGTGGTTTAACTATCTCGGTGAATCTTGTGATCAACCACTGGACAAAGTTTATCTTTTTGAAGAAAGACCTCATTTCTTTCTTACTGTCAGGCATCTGTAAATTCAAAAATGCTTCAACTCTCTTAGAATCAATGAATATACCCTTCTTAGAGATGATATGTCTAAGAAGCTTCCCCTCAGTGACCCTAAATATACATTTCTTAGGGTTGAGGTAAATTCCATACCGGTGATATCTCTCTCAAATCTGGGTGAGGTGAGTGGAGTGATCACGCCTATCCCGAGAAAAGACTGTCAAATCATCCATATAGATGATTATGCATCTATTTACTAGGCCCTTGAATACAATGTCCATGGCCTTTTGAAATGTTTCCCCCATGTTGATGAGGCCAAAGGACATTCTCCTGTATGTAAACATTCCCCACTTGGTGGTGAACATCGTTTTGTCTCTATCTTTGTACTTAACCATAACCTGATTATACCTAGAGTATCCATCTAGGAAGGACATCATTTGGGATCCGTTAACAATTTGTAATACCTCATCCAATGTGGGGAGAGGGTGATTGTCCTTCTTAGATGCCTTGTTAAAATTGCAAAAATCCATGCAAAGGTGGATCTCACCGTTCTTCTTTCACATAGGGATGAGGTTGGCAACCCAAGTTGTGTGCCAGATAGGATAGATAATCTGGGCTGACAACAGTTTCTGAACCTCCTGATGAATTAGAGGTTCGATCAATGGGTTTACTGGTCTTTGCTTTTACTGAAAGGCCTTAGCATCTAGTTTTAGTGGGATGGTAGGGATCATGATGGATGTGTCATAGGTTTTCAGATCCTCATACCCCCACACGATCACATCAATGTATTCTTGGAGAACCACGAGAATATTCTCCTTCTCCTCTGGGGAGTAGGAGGTGCCAATGTGTACAAATTTTTCTTCATCAACCTGGCCGATGTTGACTTTTTCAAATTTTCCTCCCTCTGAGGAGGATGATATCTTCTCTCAACCCCAAGGGTCAGAATCAAAGATATGTTCAAGAGCTACCATCCCCTTGGGGATGGTGTTGGTTGGTAAGTCAATAATCCCATCATCCTCTTCACCTTTGCCATTATTTTCATGATCTCTTTCTTCCACTATCTGGTCCTCAAAGATGCCCACATTGGCCATGAAGGCCAAGATATGTTGGTCAACTTCAAAAACCTAAAAGTGAGTGAAATTGTCCAAGATGGATGGGGTGGGGACCATCTCAATAGAAAAATTTCAGAGCTGGGAGCCAACTATTGGCTCAAGGTTGCTGGCAGACACGGAAAGGGCATCTGGAATGTAGTTTCATTTCTGGGGAATAAGCTCAATGCCAAAAGCATCAAAATCTTCAATGAGGCTCCATGCCTGGTTGCGTTATGCAACCAACCTTTTGTTGTGACAAGTGTATTGGCTCTGGACCTGTTTAACGATCAACTTTGAATCACCCATCACTCGGAGGCGGGTGATTCCTTTTCTCATCGTGAACAGGAGTTTGAGGACCAAGGCCTCATACTCCATGACATTATTTGTGCAGCTAAACTGTAGCCTGTAAGATGCGAGGAAGGATTTCCCCCGTGGGTTGATCAGTTCCACTATGGCCCTGAAACCTTGTTTAGACCAGGATCCATCAAACTTTAGGGTCCACAAGTTGCCATTCATTTTCTGGGGCTGGGAAGGCAGAGTGGTGTTTGGATTGATTTTGAGAGGGTTGGGAGGTGATTCCTCTATTTTGATGGCACATGAGTGAGGTCTTCCTTCGGAGAAGCCTTTGGTTGGGATTCCTGGACAAATGAAACCTTAGGCATACCACCATAATAATTGCTGGGTCCAGGCGAACTTGCTTTATGTTCTTCTTCCTGGAGGGCGTTGATATGGTCAGTAGCAATGACAATGCAAGGCTCACACTCCAGTTCAGAATGTTTCTGGTAGTGTACCTGACACCAAGTGCCGGACAAGACTGTGGCATTGGTGGTCATGTTACCTTGTGAGTTTTCCTCACCTCTCAATTTTTTGTTCAGGTCCTAAATTCTCTGAACAACTATGGGATCCACCCCGGGGGTGAAATAAAATGTTAGGATCTCTAGGGGTCGGTACACCCCAGGGGAAGATTCAGAGAATAGGGCCTCATTTACCCTCCCAACTTTGGTGAGGGCCTGCTTCATTCTTGGTTCACTCTCTACCCAGATTTGGTTAGACTTCCCCTCCTAGGGGATCCACAAGTGGGAGAAGTCTGTGGAGAAATACCTGTTAAGGGCCTTAGACCAATTTTGACTCAAGAACATCCCATAAGTTTCAAGGATGTCCACCAATTGGATGTCTATTATGCTCAATAGCTGAGGGTCTTGGATGAGCTGAATCCAGACATTCTTTAGCTCACCTACCATTTTTATAGCAGTTTTTTTCCAATTGGACTACTGCACCTTTGGATGGAGTGGGAAAGAGTTCAAGCTTCTGGCATATAGATAAGGGCATGACATTTCCCAAAGTGCCAAAATCTACCAAGCAGTTGTATAGGTTCTTCCCTTGTATGTTTAGACCTAGTAAGAAGGGAGGATCCTCTATATTTTCCTAGAAGACTGCCAAATTGGCATCGTCAAATGTGACAGTCTTTGGTGGATGACTGACGGCTTCTGGGTTTCCCAAGAGCTTTAGAAGAGACTTCCTCTACTCAGGAAAATTCAACAAAACCTCCATCAAGGTCATGGAGGTGGTTGTTCTCTCTAATTCCTTAGTGATGTCAAACCTTCCCCCTAGGTAAAGTTGGCTTCCCTCGGCTGGAACCCTGGCTTGGTTAGAGCTGGATCCTTTCATCGGGAAGGAGTGATCAATTGTGTTATCCTAGGGAGGGGTATTCTTAGGAGGAGGCGCTGGCATATAGATTGGCCTTTTTCCAGCCTGAATTTGAGTATTGTAGGGAGTTTGTGGGCTAGTAAAGGCATTGGCCTCAAAGAATAGGATGGATTCATCAAAGAACCCCTGCAATTTAGGCTCTTCTTCATCCTCTTTATCTATCCCAAAGAAGACAGTCTCACAGGTGAAGTCACTATGAGTAGGCTCTTGTGCAGAAGATTCTGGGGGAGTAGGATTGATAGGTTGTTATCTGTCCCACTAGGAGATCATGATGATCTTCTCCAGTGTGGCATAGTTCACCTCAGAATGAGAGCCAGTGTCATGCAATCTACACCAGTTGGTCAAGGGGTGGAATTCTGCAAGATGCACAGAATGACTGGGTCCAGCACCACCCTGAGTGATGTTTTGGTTCAAAGGAGAACCTCCGGTGTTTGTATTATTGTCCCATTGTTGTTGATTGGGCTGAGGGCCATTGTAATTTCTACCTCCGAAGTTGGTATTTCATTGTCTGGAGAAAATATTCCCTCTCTGGGAATTGGAGTTGTGAGGCACAGAAGGCCCCACCTTCAGCTGTCCCATGTCCATAGTCAGGGAGGACACCAATCGCCAGAGCAATTCAACCTCGACAGATAGCTGGGTGTTCATGTCACAGTGTGACAATTATTGTGGTTGGTTCTCGGGGAAAGCAACAACAGCTCCCAGAGTCAAGGACTGCAATCCTCCAGCCATGGGCGACTGGAAGAAAGGTACTCTGGAGGGTTGTGTTAAGGGTTATTGCATCTGTTATGGCTAGTTCTAGGGAACAAATTCTAGACCCAGTATTGTCTAGGCTTGTGATGGATATATGTATTGGGCCTGCTGGTCTATCAGCGGTGGTGGGCCCATGGCCATCGTTGGGGCACCCATTACTGGATTGGGGTTGTATCCCCCAGCGTAAGAAGTTTCACTGGGTATCATTTTGAATGGTGTGCTTTGTCCAATCCCATCAGGAGCTTTGCTCAAACTGCAAGACAACACCAGGGCTAGGTTGTAAACCTTTTCCAGAGTATCCTTGCCATTTGCGACAGTGGTTCTCCAAAGGAGAGTGGAAACAATGGGTTCCAGAGCATTTAGGTATGTCTGGACGGTCACGTCGGTAGATGGGATGAAGGGGCCGGTGTACCACTTCAAGGCACATTGGAACTGATGGTTGAATATTGCGAGGGGTTCATTCAGTTCCTTCTTGATGGAGATAAACTAGCTGTGGTACCACATCGGGTCCACATGAACATAGAAGGCCACTAGGAAGGCATCTTCCATATCCTACCAACTATTGATGGAGTTGGCCGACAAATTGAGGTACTAGTTTAACTCATTATGTCCTAGGGACAGAGGGAAAATCCAGGTCACAACATCCTGATGTTGTACCTGGTGTCAGTTCATGGCATCCTTGTAGGCTTGGAGATGCTCTTCTACGATTATCGGGCCTAGATGCTCATATCTAGGGCAGATCTTCTCCGGATGCAGAGGAAGATTGTTGGTAGCACCGGGGAACTGTCACATTGGGGACCTAGTATTACAAAAGTAATTTTCCATTGGGGCTGCTAGATTTTGTTTAGGTTGAGTGTTAGTCCCTAAGGTCATCTGAGGAACTTGGGTATTCTGAGGTGTAGCAAATCCACATATAAGGTTGGTGGGTTTCTTGGTCTTTGGGGTCCTTTTCTTTCGAGCAGGAGGCTCGAGTTTAACAAACTTTCCAGGACTCGAGGTTGATCGAAGGATTCTTTCAAAATGTAAGGGCAAAAAGACCCAATCCTGCTAAAAGCATGGTTCCTAAAATTATGGCTTGGGGAACCCTCGAGTGGTGTAAAATCAAAATCCTCCAAAGGGGACGAGCTCATGCCCTCCTTCTAGCACCAGTTTCTATTGACGGTACTTTGTGACCGATCTCATCAAAAAATGAAGAGTTGTCACCGGGTACCGGGGTATCGACCAACTTCACCTATAAAGATTGTCTAGGGAATAAATTCTCTGGGCCTTCAAGCACCTAAGTGTCAGATCTCAACGGTACGGGTAGCTAAGTTGGGAAAGTGATTGTTTTTGTTCGGGGGGATAGCTAGTTTTGACTCATCTTCTCTGGGGATTTCGTTAGTAGGTTGGGGTTTCCTGAAAGCACGCATGAATTTACCAAATAAATAGAAAAAGATAGATCAAGTTTAGGAGTTTGTTATTCGACTTATAGTTATGCAATATATCTTTAACATCAACAATGCTCTAATGAACTAAACTACATAGTGAATGCATACAGAACCATTAGTTCATACATATTCAATAGAAAGGGGAAATGAGATCATCTAATCTAAAAATACATTAGAGCAAAGGACATTAGAAACATACATCACAAAAGAGATATTGCTAACTCAGAGATCAGAACACCAACAACATCATTGCTAGAAACTCTTCCTTCTTCATTAACAAAGTGTTCCAGCAGCACTGGTGTGTACATCAATGGCCCAAAGGGAGCATCTAACAACTAAGAACTACTGAGCATTGAGATTTTTAACTACTGACAAACAAAATTCTAATAGTATTGGACTGTAAAATCATCAATTTTGTCAACCCTTGAAATGAGGTTGGACTTATTATTTATACACATAACTTGCCCTAAAAACTAACCTAATCTAACTGTACACTCAACATTAAAATACAATATCTGGTGGCTGGTACTACCTACACGACTCACAATCACCTCAGAAAGATCAGAGGTCTGACAGGACAGAGGAAGAAGACAAGAAGAAAGGATGGAAGAATCGGCCTCAAGAAGAGTGTCAGCGTAAGAATAGACTAATCTTCCCATAGTTTGAGGCTACATGCCTCATTAATGCAAAATGTGGCTCACTGTCTTCGATGCTCCAAGTAGTTAATGCTGGAGTGACACCTAGAGAAAATCACCTGTCAAAGCCATCCCTCAAATTGACATGCCTTTTTGGGATCACCTATCTTCTAACCCCTCTTTATTAACTGTTGGATAATGACCGGTCAGCTCTGGAGAACCTAGACATGGGTCATCGAAAGAATACAAAACTGTTGGATCTAGAATTTTGGAGTCTGGGAGCTTATGTTCAAAGAATAATGAATGTTCAAAAAATGCCTCCCTATTAGCGAGAATCTCTGGAATCCGGAGAACTTTATTGTCCCTTCTTGTTCTTGAAAGCTTAAAAAATTTGGCTAATTCCATCTCCATCTATATCTCTGATACTACTCCACCAGTCATGGATAATTCTGACCTTCTCTTCAATGTCTCCAGCCTCATCCCAAAATTCTTCTACTAACTTTATGGAGTCATGATCCTGGAGCATCATTTTAGATATTCTTGGTAGTTTTCCTCCGTTATAGTCCCCGATAATCTGATATCGGGACTCCATCAACTCATCAAACTTGCTGAGGACATAGTCCTCTAGGGCACAAGTCCTAGTGGTGAAGGGATCAACTTGTGAAACCCTTCCAATGAATGCTTTGTATAGGTCCAAAGGATACTGGACCACCATGACCTTCTCTTTGAGGGTCATATCTAGTTGCTTGCTTACCTCAATCTTGAGGCCAAGTATGGAGTACTGGGCCCGGAGGAATTTGAAGGATTCCTCTCCCAAAATTCTTGCCTTGATGATGGCCTCTTCTCTAGATTTAATGACTTCATCTAATCCGGTCCTCCATTCTTCACATTTTTCTATGTTTCCTTCCCATAGGACGATGGCATTGTTTACCTCACCTAAGAGATTATTGACCAAGTAAAGGTGCAAGAGTGACACTTCCAAAAATTTCCTTGCGACCCTGATCTGCTCCATGATCCACCCATCTACAACCTGCGCATTCTTCTTCATGGCCCCAAGAGCATCCATGTCACCCTGCGAAAGTGGTGGTCTGGACGTGGAGGCTTCCGGATGGATCTCAGCCAATGGTTGTGTGATTTCTGCTAGAAGTCTGGGGATATTTTCATTTTTCTCTCTTTGCTCCTTTAACTTCAGCACTTGTTTGTCATACTGGGATTCAACTACCCAGGTTGCCTCTCTTAGCAGGTCTAGCTCACCCTGCTTATCTCTCCTCCCCAGAGGCACTTCTTTGATTGTGTAGTCTTTAGCCCTTACTATCGCCACATTTGTATCTAGGGGAGGGGTTGCAATCACTGCAACTATATTTCCTCTCAGACCAGCCTGGAGGGTATGGATGGTCTAGGCCTTTTTGGCTTTCTTAGCCTCTATATTCTAGGCCATCATCTCAACCAACAATAGGGGAACATCTACCAGCATTGGGGCCTTTCTCTTTTTGGATTCCACCAACCATTGTGGTGTTTGGGGCAGTTTTGTTGCTAAGCCATGAGTATCAAGGCCTTCTTCAGAGTCTGGGGGTGTATCTCTAGTATCCACAGCCGCATCAGACCCTTTTTCCTTTTCTTGTTCCCCAGGGGTTTTAGTATTTTCTACCCTAGTCACGTCTTCGTCTATGGTGTCAGGGACCCCATCTCCACCAACACCAACATGATTTGCATCATCAGGTTTTTCCCCATCCTTCTCAGCATCTATGGCTTCAATGTCCACATTATCAAGGTTATCCCTCCCATCTTCTTCTTCTTGTTGTTGTTGTTCATCTCTGGCGTCATTTGCTGGGACATCCTTCTCCATAGGAACATCTTCTGGAGGAGGCAAAGGTGTCTGGCCAATGTTTAGATGTTGGGCCACTGAGACCACCTCGCCAAATGTCATGCTCTGGGGCACTTGATCACCTAGAGTAATTGAAGGAATTTGGAGTGTGACGGTTGGGGGTATGGTTGATCCTGTAGGTCCAGTTTCCCCAGTTGTCAATTTCTCATCATTTTCTTGCCTTGAATCTGTCTCGGTCCCCCAGACCGGTGTTTCTTCCATGTCTTGTGGACCCTTTTGTGCTGCTTCTTATTCTAGCTCCTTTTTAGGTTCTTGGACCCCTTATTCCGGGATCACTTCTTTTTCTGGTGTCTCCCCTTCATCGGGGATCATCTCCACTTCTTGTGTGGCTATTTCTTCTACCGCCTTATTTATCTCCCCGTGTAGATTCATGAGTTCATTTTTCCTAAAGATGTCATCGAAGTCGTCATGTAGAGGGGAGGTCTCTGGAAGATCATCCAATTTGGGGGAGTCTGAACTGACCTCCACCGGGGGAACATTGGGCATGTAGGGGCCCGTTTTTGTGCTCGAGGGATTGTCTACCTTTTTCTTCTTTCTTTACAATGGGGCCCCGACATCTATAATATCTGTAGATTGTGCCTTGGCCTCCGTTTACCAGCTCATGAGCACTGCTAGTGAAGGGGATCCTGCCATGTGAGCAGATCCCACTGGAGTAACCAGGAGACCATGGGAGAGTCGGGTGCCTATTTTCTAGCCTGTTAGTTGGGATGCCTCCAACTGATCATGAATTTTCTCCAAAATAGGGAGCGGACCTTGGGGAGTAACTTGCAATGAGATGTCTTTCTTCTCCTTCCCCTTGTCCTTGCTTGGTCTCGTGGCTCCAGAGGTCAAAGAAGACCCTCGCAAGATTGGACCCTTACAGGTGGTCCTTGGACACACACTCTCAAAATATTTATGTCTGTTATCAATGATGTGGTGACTCACATCCTCAATTGTTAAGTTCTTAGGGGTGTCCCAATCCACCAGAGGGAGATCCAACTTGTCGATCCCATGTTCTTTGTATGATGGGTCCTCCAGAGGCTCATCATCTATGAAATCTTTCAGGAAGCCCCAAAGGTTGAGGGCCTTCATTAGACCTTTGGACATCTACGAATGTTGCCGGGCCCGGTGATCAAAACTATCTTGAAAATCCACCCAAAAGTCTTCAATGTGAACTTTATGCGGCTAGATGCCCGAGGCAACACCTCTCTTATCTTGTCTACTAGATCAAAATTATTTCTGGTAAGGTGGAATTCCACCAGCCCCAGACTCTTTAGCTCATTTTTGGCTTCCTTAGCCGCTATGAGACTGCAAGAATAGTTTTCACAGGTAATTGGGAATGGAATGGATGTAACCTTCTTCACACCAAAGAATGCGTGGAGTTCCAGGATTTGCCTGCAGAACTCCAAAAGAAAGATCCTATCCCCGCAATCCCTAGGGAGTAGGTAGGACTTCCTGGAGAAGTCAATCACCCAAATGTAAGTATGCTTCTAAAATTGAATGAAATAATTATTGTATGTGCTTACCAAGTTCATCGCCTCCTACGACAACTGGTACCCGGTGTCCCAAGTGAGTGTCAAAATGTTATGGTAAATGCACATATCATTTACCCTGCAAATATGGGGGAAAGAGGCTTCCCACTAGATCTAGGGATAATGATCTCATGGGGAAATCTGGTCGGGCCCATTCCCGAGAATTCCCACTATCTGCAAACCCTGACGAGCGGTTCTATGTTGGTTCAGTGCCAACAACACATAGGAGGTCATGTAGAACATCAAATTCTAGAGGAAATTCTTCTGCTGGAAGTCTACATGATTGGCGATCTTTGTCACCCAGTCAAAGGTATGACTGTAGGTGGTGATGCAATAAAGAAAATAATACATCAATAAGAAAATTCTCTAGCATGGGGCTCTCCGAAGAGCCTGCACAAAAATATGATTCCCGCTTGAATGCATTCTTTAAAGTCTCCGCGGGGGATCTCCAGCTTCATCTTCTTATAGTCCCTTCTAGGGGACTTTAGTTAGCGGGTATTAAGATGTTGTTGGTCGAGAATGGAAATTTCCTCAAACTCATTCAATGATACAGACCGGGAGATAACAATGGCTCCCTTAAACCGGGGGATTCCCAGTCCCGAAGCAAAAGTGGCGGCATCCAGGTTGACAATGGTCGCCAGATATTGTAGTGGTAGGGGATCACCCAGAAAAACAACCCAGGTGGGAGAGTTGTAGTGTGTTTCTAGTTGAAGGATCAGCTTTGGTGCTTGCACCAAGCAAGGGAAACTTGCATCTTTGATGATGTCGAAGGTGGCCACATTTTTTGCCATATCATCTCCGACAGCCCTCTATTGGTACATTGTTTGGACGAGGCTCTGCATTTTAGCCCATAGTGCGGGCTCGGTATCTATGACCTCCTACAACTTGGAGTCCACTTTGGACCCCACAAGAAACCCCTCCCTTGAGTACTTGGAGGTTAATGGGAGCTTGGCCAACATCTTTTCTGCTTTTGTTTTTGTGGCTGCCCGAGTAGAGGTAGTTGGAAGCTCCAGACTTCCAGGAGGAGTTGTTACTTCAGACATGTTGACGGATATCCTACAACCTGCAAGACCGAAGAATTTTCAATACATATAATAGGATAGAAATACAATATTTTATGGACTCCGGGGAATTCATTTCCATCTCGCACATGTTCAAAGAATATTAGTACGCATCAAAATCCCAGAATATAAAAGTTAGCAAAGATTGGATTCTGATCAACACCCGAAGGTTTGGGGTATCATTTTATGCAACAAATGGGATGAAGACCTGGGGACTTCTCAACACCCAAATTCTGGAGAAACTAGCCATTTTTGACATGACCGGGTAGCGAACCATGCTTGGCTAACATTGGTTGTCACGTGGCCATGCGAAAGACAGTGTAATGGCCCTTAATGGTGACAGGTGGGATGACACAAGGGAAATGAATGCTAGATGGGGTGTCTTTTGAATGCTCACTCATCAGGGAGTTAATCCTACCATTAAGACAAAATGAAAAAGGAGAGAGAAGACCGCAATGGCTTGAATAGGCAAGGTGTCGAGTTTGAGCCAGACGAGCACCATGCGGACGAGCTTCACACTTGGTTTAAACATGAAGAGTGCGATGAGCTCGCCATGGGAAGGGTCACTAGGAAAATATAGAGACCCAAAATATATAGGGGAAATCTAGAGAAATGACACAATTTACATGAACTATCTACAACTACGGATTACCTACATTTTAAAGCAAGGCTCCAACACCTTTACAAGGGAACCTTAAGAATTTACAATATTTACAACTAAAATACATCATTTACAGGGCTGAGAACAATGCAAGGAAGGCGGACAACCTTCCTACAGAGCCATCCCACCAATGGGAGGGGAAAACAAACTAGAAAGAAAAACAAAACCGAAATGAAGATGAGACCAAAGGCAAAGAAGCAAACACGAGAAAAACAAAGCAAAACCAGGAAGAGGAGAGCCAAAGGGCCTACCTTAAAACACAAAGAAAGGTGGGAAGCGGAGCATAGGAGGTTCTCTACAACTGATGGATCTTTCATAGACCATGACTAGGAATGCATCACTATTAATCACCGTTTAAGCACTGTTGAACACTAAGAGCAATTCGTACTTAATTGTTGTTTAATCACCTTAATCGCTATGGGTAATTTCTCTGGATAACTTGGTCGCGGTAAATTTAAAAGTGACAGGTGAAACCCATTTATACCATTAGGGTAAAAACTTTGTTGCTTCCTTCCGCAAACCCTAAGAAAGGTAGACCCTCCAAACTCCGTACCTGAAGATTCCAAACAACCACACCCTCTAGCAAAAGAGGAAGTGATGACATGGAATCTCGAAGTCTGGAAATTTGGCTGAATCAGAAGACAAAAACACTCTGGGACTGGGTCCCAGATGAAGGAGGACCAAAAAGAAAAGAAAACAACCCTTGAAAAAGCAAAGGCTGGAGAAAGACAAAGAGAAAAAGAAAAGGCAAAAAGAAAAAAGGGGGGACCCAACATTTTGCCTACAAAATGTAGGGTGGGTATGCAGGGCATAAAAAAGTTGTCAGTACTGTTGTTTACACATTGAACATAGTACAATTGAAGAAAGACTCCAAGAAGGCACCTTATGAGCTATTGTATGGTTACACACCCAACGTAAGTTACTTCAAAAAATTTGGCAGTCAATGTTATATCTTAAAAGATGATAGAAATGGAAAGCTTGACTCCAAGAGTGATGAAGGAATCTTTCTAGGGTATTCCACCAAGAGCAAGGCTTATAAATGTCTCAATAAAGCCTCTAACAAAATTGTTGAAATAGAAAATGTAAAGATAGATGAATTTGCAGAGAAGAATGAAAAGGAAAGAAGAAAAGAACTAGAGGACTACAACAGGTTTGTTTACAATGAAGAGCCTGACACTCTACTCGAGAAACTATGTATAGATCGTGAGAAACAAATCATTACATGTGAGCATCAGACTGCAAATACTGACAATCAGGACATTTCTCAACATGATGTACCAAGTGATGAATATCAGAATGAAGGACACAATGATGATCAAGCTGATAGACAAAGAATTGAACATGTACTTTCTAGATATGTCACAAGGAACCATCCATAGAACCAGATCATTGGAGACAAGAAGGTTGGTATGAGAACCAGAAGTAAGTCTCTAAACACAAGATGTCTTATTTGAAATTTTGAGTCAAAATCTGTCAATGCTGCACTTGATAATAATGAATGGATTAGTGCTATAAATGAGGAAATTGAGAAGATTGAAAAAAACAAGACATGGATGCTTGTACCAAGACCAGATGACAAGAATGTCATAGGTACAAAATGGATATTCAGGAATAAACTGAATGAGAATGGAGAAGTCACTAGAAACAAAGCAAGACTAGTATGCAAGGGGTATGCACAAGAAGAATGGATTGACTATGGAGAGACCGTTGCACCCGTTGCTAGGCTAGAAGGAGTGAGAATATTACTTGCTTATGCTTCATGTAAATGATTTAAGGTATACCAAATGGATGTCAAGTCTGCATTCCTAAATGGAATACTTGAAGAAGAGGTATACATTGAAAAACCAGAAGGGTTTGTTGATCCAGACAAGATGAACATGGTATGTAGACTATACAAAGCCTTGTATCGATTGAAAAAAGCACCCCGATCTTGGTATGAAAGACTTCATTCCTATCTTATAAGTATTGGATTTGTAAGGACTAGTGAAAATAGTAACCTTTATTTGAAGGAAGATACTGATGCTAACATTTTGATTGCTAAGATATTTGTTGATGACATCATACTTGGAGGCAATGATATGCTATGAAAATCATTTGCAAATGAAATGAGCAAAGAGTTTGAGATGACTATGTTTGGAGAGATCAAGTTCTTTCTTAGTCTACAGATTATGCAACAAGATGAAGGTATTTTCATTACACAATCCAAATACATCAAAGAAGTGCTAAAAATATTCAAGATGAAAGATTCCAAGCAAGTTGGAACACCAATGGCAACTGGATGTAAGATGAAAAAGGAGGACAAGTCATCAGAGGTAAATCATACTTTGTACAAATCAATGATTGAAAAACTCATGTATGTTGTACATACTAGACCAGATATTGCACATGCAATAGGAATAGTTGTAATATTTTCTGCTAATCCCAGAGAATCACATATGACTGTTGTGAAAAGAATCTTAAGATATCTGAAGAATACCGAGGAATATGGATTATGGTATAGAAGAGAAGACAAATTTTAACTTAAGGTCTTTACCAACGCTGATTGGGCTGGAAATATTGATGACTGAAAGAGAAAAACTAGAGGAGCATTCTTTATAGGTGATAGACTTGTCACATGGATCAACAAGAAGCAAGGATGCATCTCTTAGTCTACTGTTGAAGCAGAGTATGTTGCTGCTGCTGCAAACTGCTCAAATATTGCATGGATCAAACAATTACTGGAAGGTATACATATGAAAATTATTGAACCAGTAATTATCTATCGTGATAATACCAATGCAATAAAAATTTCCAAGAATCTAGTCATGTATGCTAAGACAAAGCATATTACCATCAAGTATCATTATTTGAGAGAAAAAGTTCAAGCAAAGGAGGTGACACTTGAATATGTGCAATCAAAGGAACAATTAGCTGATATCTTCACCAAGCCACTGCCAAAGGATGCATTTGAATACTTGAGAAAGAGACTAGGGGTCAGACCCTTGTCTACTGGTCAGTAAAATGACTAGAAGGTTACATCAGTCTACATATTATCAAATTATCATTCATGTTGATCCAAGCACAGAAATGGACTTCAAAGATAAATCTATACACAACAAGGTATTTATCTACTCCGAGCACTAGAGTTATTTTATTGCTGATGGATTGGGAAATTCAAGGAGTATATTATGAATAAAAAGGATTTGTTTGGCATTACTGTCAAAATATTTATTTGGCATTGAATTCAAAGGGAGAGATTATATCCATTATCACTCAGGGAGAGATTATATCCATCACAATTATCCAAAGGGAGAGATGTAACCAGAAAGGGAGAGTACATGCAAAGAGAAAGAATTGTTGACAAGAGACAAAAAGAAAAGGAGAATAGTGAAAGGGAGAGAGTTTGACACGGGAGAAGAACAAATCACATCAAAAAAAGAAAAGATTCTACATATATCTAGTAAAGGGATTGAAGACAGAGAGAAAGCTGCGGGAATCAAATCTTAGCTATAAAAGCTTACCGAAGACCAGATATTTGTATAGGTTATAGTACATAAGATTGGTTGTTTGATGAACTTCAATTGTTATATTTCATATTGTATTAGTAATAATATAGTGTGATAATGTAGTGTGTTGTCATCAATTCCAAAGGGAGAGATTGATGAACTATAACTGATTAAATGTTTGAAGATGTTAAGTTGATGATCACAGAGACATAAGAAAGGTTATGCAAGACATTAAATCAGTTAATGTATTGTATTGTCATTGATGTCAAATTAATATAATTTGTAGGGTCATGAACATATTGCCAAAGAATTTAAAGAATTGATGAATCAAAAGCTATGCTATCAGTAATGCATATAAGTCAAGTATTCACAAAGTGACTATATACACCGATGGAGTGCACATCGACAGACAGAGTAAAAGAGAAAAGTCACAGTGTTACTTGATGAGAAAATGTACAACATTACCAATGAGAAAAGTCACAGTGTTGCCCGATGAGCAAAGCACAGAGTAACTTGACAGACAAAATTATAGTATTTTCCGACGGACGGAGATCCTGAAGACAACTGAAGTTACACCGTCGAAACAGTCAGTTATCACTGATGACTAACTGAAGTATTGACTGACAAAATAGAGAGTTTGGAAATGACAAAATGCTTAGCTGTCAAGAGCTAAAAATAGACTTAACTAATACTTATCATTGTTTTAATTGACAAGATAAAGCCGGAGATAAGTAATGGATTTAAAGCTACTTTGTCCAGTTGGCAAGAAAACCTCTATCAGATAAAACTGGAGTTTTACTTTAAATATTATTGGCAAGAATTTTGGATCACGCCAAGATCAAGAAATCCAAGAAATAATGAAATCATGTCTATAAAGAGACAACCTAATTCATTACGAAGGTGGTGAAAGGGAGTGACAAGAGAATAGATGCTAAAGAGATTCTAAAGGAGAAGAAAGTCTTCATTCAGACCTGATCAATCAAGCTGAGGAAAGAGCTAAATTCTTCAGACATCGACGAATAGAGATACAACATCATAGAGCAGAACAATGTGGAGAAAAGGTATTGAATTGATAATATTGATCAGAAAGGTAATGTACTTACAATAGATCTGAAAATCTGCAATTCAAGTTGTATATGTGAACAGACCAATTTACTATTTCAGTTTAACCATTGAAGCATCAAGTCTCTTAACTGAGCAGGACTTAAAAGTCTTTTGTAATTGAGATACATTCTAAGGAGTATCAAAAAGTTTGATCATAGAAAGTAGCATTGGATATGTCTGATACCTATTCATAGGCCAAGTGAGTGTTTGATCAAGGATGGTAGCATTAGATGCCAGATACTAAGTGACAAACTATCTTTTAAATCCTCTAACAAGGTCACACCTAATAGTGTGTTTGTAACCTTTAACAGGGTTGGCTCTTAACCGAGCTCACTTCGGAAGAGTGAAAATTTGGGGTACTGGTCCCAGTGGTTTTTCCCTTAACAGGGTTTCCACGTTAAAAATCCATGTGTCATGTGTCTATGATTCATTACTTTATTGTTTTGCATTTCACTTAAGTAAATATGGATTGATCAGTATACACTAGTTATTTACTATGTTTTGGTAAATAGTAAGACTGCTTATCGGTAAATATATAGAAGAAGGTTTTACAAAGCATTCCGACAAGTAAAAATTTGATATAAGTATTTCAAGGCATTCATCTTATAGGACTGAAGATAACTAGAGGTATAATTTGTGGTACTAAGTTTGAAGGGTTGATTTAAGATTTAATTTTTGAGGTCACTGATTCACCCCCCCCCCCTCTCAGTTATTACTAACAATATCATGTTGCTCAACATTCTAGGTGTTCATGTTTCTAGATTCAGATGTCTCACAAATTCTTCCATATTTTGTACCACATGCAGGTGAGTTTTCCAACCCTGTCACATACTAGGAGAATTACATGTGTACAAGTTACACACTAATTTTTAAATATATGTCATTGATGTCAAAGATCGACTTAAAAGGGGGGTTTATTATTCACAAGGATATAATTAAAAAATGACTTATTTTGGGCCTCCCAAAGAGGACCGACCTGAATTGGATAATGTAATTAATATATTTTAAAAAAATATTAAATCTTCTAGATGAGCTAGTAGTAAAAGAAATTTAAAATAAATAAAAACTTTTTGTCTTGGTCGACCTAGGGTTTTTGAGTGATCAAATTAAAGGGTCGATTTAAGTAAATAAAAAATGATATTCTTGTTGGAAGACCTTGTTAAAGGGACACAACCATTGGGGTGAAAAGGAACCTTAGATGTGTATAAATAAAGGTTGGTTGGAGGTAATTTAAGCATCAATTCCTTGAATATTATTTTGATTGCAAGGCAGATTTAAGAAGATTACAAGAGAAGATCCAAGGATTTATGAGAAGCAATCTTTGAAGATAATTTCAAGCATTATGAGCAGTCAATTCTCATATTTGTAGCAGTTTGTTTTAGAACCTTGAGTATAATTTTGGAAGAGTATGAACATACATTGAAGGTAATTTATTGCATAGTTTAAGGGAAAATTAGAGCAGATCGAAGGAAGACATTGAGGGCGAATTGGAGTAGACCTAAGAGCAATTTTTTGCGCAAATTAAAGGAAAAATTGTATGAAGTTGTGGGAAGATTTTAAAGGCCTTTAAAGGATCTAGGGAAGATCCAAATCTAATAATCATTTTATTTCGTGAAGGTTGGTATCTTCTACTTGGAAAATTCAAGAGGTTGGTACCTCTTACTCAATAGATTTGAGTCTCTTGCTAAGTTGGTAATCAATGGAGGGGATTGGTTTCTCATATGAGTTGGAGACCACAAAGTTGTAAGAAGTTTTATATATATATATATATATATAGGGAGAGGGACTTGATCCCAAGTAACAACAACATAGAAGATCACATAACAACACAAGAACCACTGCTTCAAGCCATTACAACCAAAAGCACCCAAAAACCTATACTACCCCAAATCAATAAAAACATTATATAAATTTAAGCATCCACAACTAAATTTATCCTAGCACTATTATTAACATTATCATCAATATAATCTTTCAACATCATAAGGTATCTACGAGAGTAATTTCTAATCAAAATATGATCACAACCAACAAAGTCCATGCCCTTAAGATTCACATAAACCAAAAAATAGCATCTACGTAGAAGAATAGCTATACTAAAACTACTAATAGTCTCCAACATAATAAGAAAAAGAAAATAAACCCTCAGAATTAATATTTCTTCTATTATTAAACTTAGAAATATTCTCTTAGTTCTTTGAGAGACACTTAATATCATCCTTCTAGTTCTCTATGTCCTCATCCTGATCTTCCTCCTCACTGTGATCGCCATTCTTCACTTTCTTCACGCTCTTCCTCATTCTGCTCTTTCCAATATCCACACTGAAGATGGCCTTCTTCATGAAACCGTCCAAAATCCTACATAGAGAAGAGATGAAATTACTAAATTGCTCCCATGTAATGGTAGATAAAGTAGTAGAGTCCTCAAGAGTAGCCACTCTATTATGGAAACCATTGATTTGATCATGAATTTTAGAGGGAATTGTCATGCCCAAAAGTTGGGCAAAAACACACGAACAAAAATTTTAACTAACGCATGAAGCGGGATACAAAAAATGACAAGGGCAACAAGTGCCCGCAAAACGGTGCGAGGGTAAACAAAAAAAAACTGAAAAGGGTCACAAGGGGAGGAATGGTTTACACAGCTATCCTAAGCGAGGACAAAAGTTTCAAACTGGAACTTCGCACATAACGAGGAAGTTGACCACAAGTCAACTAGAGTTGACCCCAAGTCTACCATACCCTACAAGGGTGAATAGTACAACTAGGGTTCGCTTAAACCCAAAGGAAAAGTCATGCACGCAAATCGAGATGTTTTGACTGAAAGTCAACTAGGGTTGACCAAAAGTCAAACATCTCTTGAAATACGTGAGGAAGGGGCTCAAGGATCTACTAAGAACCGAGGAAGCCAAAGGTGCACAAAACGAGATAGTTGACCAAAAAGTCAACCCATGTTGACCAAAAAGTCAACTGTCTCCAAAAGGTGTGAAACTGAAAAATGAGGTTTCAGAGGCCGCAAGGAGCACTGGGTTTCCATTTCGAGGCCAACGTACATAGTTGACCCAGGGTTGACCGAAAGTCAACTGCGTACGTCGACGGACAAGGGTGACGAAAAAGGTTAGAAACTTACCAAGGATGATTTTAAAACTTATATTAATAAATCTAAGATCAACTCGATAATAAAAAAAAAAGAAAATTAAACCCCTAACCTTAATTAATTAATGTACGATATTTAATTCTAATAGTTTACAAAATAAAATAAAAAACACGTATAGCTAAGCATAATCCTATTCTTAACAAATTTCCTGACTCATTTCATAATGAAAAGTTTTTAAAGAAAATGAATTTATAATTCTTAATATCTAATTAAGAAGTCTATATAACAAAATCAAATCTAACACTTAAATAGATCTTTAAATTAATTTGAATAAAAATCCTAATACTTAAAAGAAAACATATATAATTCCATATATAAATAACTCTAAACCTTCATTACAAATATATCTAGAAATTTAAATAAAACCTTAGAATATATATTCCTCTTTTAAAACTAAATAAATCTAATATTACAAATCATCTTATAAACTAAAATCTAATCTAAAAATAAAATCTAATCTATATATAATAAAGGAAATCTAAATTTAATACTAATGTAAAATATGATATAACATTTATAATAAAACATATAATTTAAAACCTTATTGCAAAATATAATCATAACTAAAGCAAATCTATATTAGTAAATCTTTATTTAATGCTTTCTATTAATCAAGATCAATTTTTTTTTAAAATTACAATTATACCTACATGACAATTTAATTAAAAAGGGAAATCTAACCTAAAAAAAAATAAAATCAAATTTAAAATTAAAATTTATATTATACTAATCTAATTTAAACTTACATATCATTGTTTTTAAACAAACCAAAATTAAAACTTAATACAATTCCCTTTACCACTATTTCCTATCAAAATAAATCCGATACATAAAAAAAACAAAATAAAATCTTATTTAACCGCCGCGTTATCAACATGGGCGGCGGCGACATATTACGCAGGGCGGCGTCATTTTTTGTTTAACCCGGCGGCGGAGTATACCGGACGACGGCGGAAGCGGCGCGGTGGCCGCGCCGACAGCGACCGGGATCTAAAGGAAGGGGGGAGGGTTTGCGCCGGAGGGGAGGCAGTTGGGGGAGGGGCGCCGGGGTTTACCTCCGCGGTGGCGGGAGTGTAAAGAAGGGGGGGGGCGGCCGG
>MU226533.1:1378755-1401038 GCA_018584345.1 Thuja plicata
TATAAAACATCAACATAAGCTGTAACTTAAATCAGAACATAATCATCTCATAAGTACCCTGATTACAAAATCAGGTGCTGAATATATAACACAGGATTCCACCGATCCTCAAAAGTACGAAAAGTCTTGCTGATAGCCAAAGCATGTCTAAGCATAAACTACTGAAAGCATGAAAACAAAATAGTAAACTATAACAGTCTAGAGTAGGTCTCACAGGAATATATTTTTCAGTGCTTAGGTTAGGTGACGGTGGGGTATTTTTCGCAAACTCTTCACCAAAAATAATAGGGGACTTACAAGTCATATTCACAACTTCCTCCAAATTATTTATATTAACCATTATATCAACATATTTTTCTTTTTCCTCTTCCCCTAACTCATATTGACCCCCTTCATAGTCTGCATCCTCATAATTATTCGTGGACTTCATTAGGTTCATATTCAAAATCCATTTCCAGCACCACTTCATTCATAGCTTTTTTCCTTTCATTTCTTTATTCAACATACGATCCAACCTCCTTTCCTTGGAACTCATATCCTGCTTCATCTCCTCCTAATATTCAGAGGGCTCATTTTTCTTAGCCCCTTTACTAGTTTTCGTCACTTTCATAGAGCTTGGCTTGCAAGAAAGGGATTTTCTTTTAATAGGAATGGTATCAAGAAAATAAGCTTCAAGAGGAATTTTGGGAACAAAAGATTTAGGATTTTTTCCCCTTTTATTACTACGTAGGTTAGGGTTTTCAGGCAAGGGATTTCTCTCAATGAGCTCAATTTTAACAGAGCTTCGAGAGGGTTCAACATTTTGGTTTGTCTCTTTTTGAGGGTAAGAAAGGATATTTTCCCTTTTTCATTTATTTGAGATAATTAAAATTAAAAGTTGAGAAATTTGATCATATACTTACTCACCCTCCCTCTTAGTATGTGTGTGTGTTTTCTTCAACTAACATATGTTAAACCCATTTCATTATCTGGATTTAGAAATGAATTAACATATTCCTTGCATCCTTTTTTGATGGGTACAACTTTTATATCGTTCCAAGACAAGGATGACTTTTTCTACCTTTGTGACCAGTGCATTATTTAACATCTTGATTATTGTAAGAGATAATTTTTATATGGTATTTATATCCTTGATATGGTTTCCTAATAGAGTAAATTTATTTTTATAAGGTGTACTTGCAATAGAATAAATAAGCCTCTCACTAGACTTTAGATACTTATTGCATGCTCTTCCTGAGAGTCATATGCTTCCTATAAGGCACTTAAATAAGCCTTTGGGCCAGACAAATGCACCCACATTCACGCACCCTACTCAATAAATACACTTAAGGAATCAAACAACACATGGGAAATTCTTGTTACACAATTCACAGTTTCATTCATTAAATTAATTGACTATTTAAATTATTTGACCCAAGAAAGTATTCATCTAATGTTGTTCGCTTTCAAGGAGGCTTCGATGATAATAATTATTGCATATTAGTTTAAATCTATTTCTTAAAAATTACATGATATTTATCTAATTTGTGAAGACAATTATTATAGTATAGTTAGGTGTCTCCTGCCAAAAGTATGGGGTAGTACTATATTACTATAATTCATCTATAAACCCATATAGAGATCACCCAATATCATGGACTATAATCAAATCTTTCTTTCTCTCTTTCTTTTAATGCATAGTTTAGATGCATAATTAACTAAATAAATTTTAGTTTATAAGTGTGCAACCATAGCTTGATGCCCAATTGGTATGACTTATAAATAGCACAAGAGTTTCATATTGTTAGTACAAAATTTGTATTACACAACATGTCAGTAGTCATTTCCAACAGATGTAGACATGGGCATATTTGGAACAAATTTCATTATACACATATTCTTTACCCAAATTTAGATTATTATTGTAATATTTATTCTATGGCCAATCCTTTACATGAAACACATTTCAAATTCTCATGTGTACTCCTAGGTGTAACCAATGCACAAATACATATCAAATTCCTTTCTCCCATTATTCCTATAGTTGTTAGTTCTAATCTTTCATCTATGTGGACAATACTAAATTGGATGGACAAACATTTCCCTATTAGATTGACATCATTAAGTGAAATCGGTTGTACCTATCATTCTAATAAAACCCTTGCGTCAAAAGGGCATTTCATGTATCACAATTATAAGATGGATTCATTCACAACATAGATGATACAATGACTCAGGCTCAACATCTTCAATAGATCTAAATGAAATCTCTCTTTTTTCTCTTTCAACTTCTGCAATTTCAAATGAAAAAAAGTGACCCAATAAGTTGATCAATTGAATAACTCAGATCATCATTTATATCCCTTATTTAACATTCCATTGATATGCAGTGGGTTTTGAATGGTAGTTTTGTGCGGGAAATTTAGACATGGTGAACACATGGGAGGTCATGTAATCTAGACCGCTGGCAGTTTGCTGGATGGATCGTGGACTGATGGTTAAGGAGGAGTAAGGACAGTTGAAAGCCAGGGAGGAGACATAAATTCTAAAGATGGGGACCCACAAGAGGGTAGTATCCCGAATGACCCAAGAGGCAAGGCTGGAACACGTGATGTGCCTTGGATGGAGGATACAAGGAAGACAAAGGGTACTTAGGGAAATTCACGGCCTTGGTCTTCTTTTTTTGGCATCAAAACAAGCGGCAAATTGGTTTTTCCTCAAGTTAGTCATATTTTGGACTCGACTACTAGTAAGTTTGCAATTTTTGTCCTGAATCCTGTTATTGACCATAACATCTCCCTTATGGACCTTTCTCTAGTTGGAAATTTTGTGGGTACTAGACCCAATACTGATCTGGTAAGGGTTTTGGAAAAAATAAATGGTAGTTAAAGGGACAGGTTGAAATCATAGCTATGTTGAAAGGTTTCTTTTCATTTTAATTTTCTTTTGAAGAAGACCTATCTAATGTTTTATCTATAGGCCCCTAGGTTATAGGTAATTCTTCTTTAGAGTTGCAGAGATGGACCCCTAAGTTGTATTTGAATGATTCTTCATTTTCTTATGACCTTGTGTGGGTTAGGCTCCTTGGTCTTCCGTTGGAGTATTGGTTCGAAGATGTCTTTAAGGGGTTTAGATAGCTCTTTTGGGAAGATTTTTTCGATTGATCCCATGAAAAAAACCAAAAGAAGACTGGTGTATGTCAGGATTTGTGTTGGAGTGAAACAAGACATTGACCTTCCTTCTTCTGTGGAGATTGTGCCCAAACTAGGGAAGTGGGTTCAAGTGGTGGAGTTTGAAACTCTTCCCTTCACATGTTTCATTCATAAAAAGGTTGGTCATTGGGAAAAGAAGTGTCCTTTACAAGCTAATAAGGTGAATGCCCAAAAGGGGGGGACTATGAAGAAAATATGGAGAGAGAAGAAAACAAGAAGGGATATAAGCTGACAAAGACCAACATGAAGGTAAAGAAAGAAACTTTGTGGATGAAAATGCTCATGGAGAGAATCCTGCTACTCAACATATGGGTGAGCAGCAAAACTAAATCTAAAAAAGAATAATATGAAGGTGATTGATTCTCATAGTGGTGCCTCTGTCAAGTTGAATGTTCTTGATCATGAGAATATTTATAATGTAGAAGGGAAGAAAGTATCTAAAGTGATTCCCTAGGATATGAACTCTAAATAGGGTTTGGAGGAAGGAGAAATACAAGAGGGTAATAATGAAAATGTGGAGTTGAGTCCCGTGAAAAGATAGAAACAAAGAACAATGTGTTGTCATGGATGGAAGACTCTCATCTGTATAATGTGTTGGCTTATAGCCCATCAATGATGTATGGTAATTAAAGATCAGTGGAATATGTAAAATCTACTTTATTAGATGTTGTTTCTTCTCTTATTTCTCTAACCAGACTTTAAAAAAAATTGGGGTTAAGAGCAAGAGTTTGATTGTTCTCAGGAGGTGGGAGTGGTGGACCAGAAGATAAAAGTTAGTGTCTATTGAGCTATTGTTTTTACACAAAATTGGGAGGAGAAATAAAATTAGTCTGGTCTCACACAATCATATCCATCGGGAATAAGAAGGTCAAGCTAGAACCTAAGGAGAAATCCAAATTCACTATCTGAAATCTGATGATCCAAAAGCACAAATTTTGTATGAGGAATTGGAGTTTGGAAATTACATGTTGTTTACTGATTCCAGATCTTTAGAGTGTAAAAATAATGAAGAAAAGGAATCAATATTATGGACCTTACATTTTGATGGAAGTTGTGCCTCTATCGGGTCTAGCACAGGCATAGTTCTAATCCTGCCTTAGGGTGATATCATACATTTGGCTTACAAATTGGAATTCAAGAACACAAAAAATACTGCAGAATATGAAGCTTTGATTTTGGGCATTATTGTAGCTAAAGATAGAGGAGTCATAATGTTGAAGGCAAAGGGGTATGAAGAATTGATAGTGAAACAGGTTAGAGGACTCTTCTCTGTTAAAAATCATAGATTGAAAAAATACAGGAACAGAGTATGGGATGAGATAGAGAGCCTTGAATTATTTTCAATAGAAGCAGTGTCCAGGAAACAAAACACCTGAGCTGATTCCTTAGTAGTGTCGACATATCTCCTTTTGCCTTGTCTAGACTTTGGAGGCCAGAAATAGACAGTCAAGAGCTAGTGCACAAATCGAACATCCCTGACAATGTGGAGTCGTGGAAAGTCTTTGAGGATTATCATCGACTCTGTTAGTTCTTGGATAATGTTGAGATGTTTTTTGAGAAATATTTAGAACGAGGAGAAAACAATTGTACCAAAATCTCTCCAGACAATAAAATGGACCTGGAACAAGGAGTCATGCAATTAAAAGGTAATAAGATCCCCTCAGGTATGATTTCTTTGGAAAAATTATTTAATAGAAATGATTCATACATTAAAAGAAAAATCAAAGAAAGGGGAAACACCTCTGGGGAGTATGAGTGTTTGAATATTGGAGATGCACAGAACCCGAAGATGATAAGTGTCAGAAATCTTGTATGGAAGAGGAAAGAGCGAAGTTGAGGGAACTTCTTACATCTTATCAAGAAGTATTTTCATGGTGCTAAAATGATTTGAAAATCTTCATGGGAGAAAGGTTCAAGCACCACATTTCCCTAAAACCCAAAGCTGCTCCTTTCCACCAGAAACAGAGAAATTATAACCCCAAAGTAGTTGATGTTATCTTTCAAGAGATTGACAAGATGTTGAAAGCTTGAATCATCTACCCAATCCATCATTCTACTTGGGTAGAGAATGTAGCTCCAATCCAAAAGAAGAATGGGGACATAAGGATCTGTGTAGACTTTAGAAATTTAAATCAAACATCCCTCAAAGATAACTATGCACTACAAAACATGGATCATTTATTGTAAACGGTGGAAGGTTTAGAGATGATGTCCATGTTAGACAAGTTTTCTGGTTATATAGAGGTTGATGAAGGTGAAAAACACAAAATATCCTTCACCACACCATGGAGTGTTGGATGACATTAGAATTGGGTACTACTGATGTTGTTGGCATTCATTTTTTGTCACTAATGTCAACATATGTTTCTGTGGAGAGAACCGACTGGTTATTACTATTGTATGATGACTGAAAGAAGTGTACATATACTGTATAGTTGTATCAAGATGAGCAAAGATGCTGATATGAAGAAGGATGTGTTATGATCTTATTTCTAAGGTCGCTTGACTTAATATTGCATATTGGAGTTGTTATAGATTTTTTAGTGAAGACTAGTTTATGGACTGTGACAGTGATGCTTGACAGTGCGAGTCTCTATGTTTTGGGGATATCTTACAGGCGATGATGATTCAGGTTATGTGAACTTATGTCATGATAGAAGACATATTGAGGAATTTTTTTTATTAATCTAAAGTCGTGTGATTGTTGGTGACATCATCTGAGGTGTGTATTCTGGAGGAGACCTATTTGGGGCCGACTTCAGAGATGTAGTGTACATTGTGGATTGCGAGCATGGATTGTGGATCTTGTATTATATATGATGTATTATAATTGATGTTTACTTATTTTAGGTACCATGTGTATCTTAGCAAGGGGTTAAATAATCATTTGTATATTGGGAAAGCTTAATTGACTGACTTAATCAATTATTGTAATAGGGTATATATGAGATATCTTTTCTTTTGAAAAGATAGTGGTATGAAGATAAGGTAATTGAAAAGACGTAGATGTGTGAAATCTACAAATCTTGATTGGTTGTTGGATGTAGAGTAGAGTTTTTGATTATAGTACTTCATTGGAACTGACCAAGCAAAGATAGTTGCTATCACATAGTTCACTAGATTGTATATTCCTTATATACACTTGTTCAGATTGTAAATCCTTGAGGGTGGCTTTAACCTTCTTTGGGCAATGGGCCCACTGTTACTCTTAACTCCTAACAGGGTCTATCCTTTAACAGGGACTATGTACTGTAATGTTGTAATAAGCTCTTAACAGGGCTAAATATTTTAGCAGGGATACTCTACTCTCAGTACATCATTGATGGGTGCTAATTCCCACTAGGGTTTTACCTTTAGCAGGGTTTCCTCGACAACAAAGGATTGTGTTATTATTTACTATGTTATCTTTTGAATTGAAGTTTCAGTTTATAAAGTTTAATAATTTTTCGCACAACTAATTCACCCCCCGCCCCTCGGTTGTGTTGGTGGACTGTTATTCCTAACAATTGGTATCAGAGAAACTAGTCCTTAGAGAGAAAGCTTAACTTCTTGAGGTGATCATGAAGATGACTTACTATAGGAAGGATAGTCTAAAATTTGATCCTAAAAACTTTGACAGGTGGAAGAACAAGATGAGAACACATTTTCTATTTTTGGGAGTCGACTACTGGATGATCACAAAAAGGAAGGAAAATATAAAGACTGTGGATAAACTAGATAAAGATAATGAAGATGAAAATAAGTTATTTTCATGTAACATGGTCAAAAGGGAAGCATTGATCAATGCACTTTCTGAAGGCAAATTCACAGAAGTAAAAGACTTATATTCTGCACATGAAATTCGGACAAGATTGGAAGCACTCTATGAAGGAGATAAGTTTACAAAACATGTGAAGCTACAAAACTGGAAGACAAAGATGGAATCATTTAAAATGAAAGATGATGAGAACATTAGAGCATACATATAGAGATTTACTGAAGTGGTTACTGGAATTAGGAACTTTGGAGGTACTTACAGTAAGGAAGAAGTGATTGCGAAGATTCTCAGATCTCTGACACCTGTATACAAAACTAAAGTACAAGCTATAGAAGAAATTATACCTTTGACAATGAACTTCAATTTGACTGGAAAGATAACTACTTTTGAGGTCGTAGAACTGGGAGACTCTCTACCTAAATTTGATTCATCATTCAAGGTGACTGTGCATTAAAACAAAAAGACCTTATTTGGAATTCTAAGAACTAGCAATAGTGACTTGAGAGAAGAACTTGGAGACTATGTTGATGAATGGGAAAAAATACAGGAAGAAGAAAGAAAGCTAGATGAAGTGGTAGCCCTGATCGCTAGAAAAGAAAAGAGAGGTAAGGGTAAATTTGAAGGCAGGTTACCTTTGAAATGTTTTTCATGCAACAAGATAGGTCATTTTGCATCTCGATGTCCTACAAGGGTTCCAAAACATAAACCTAATTTTTGCAAATCAAAGTATCCAAAAGACAAGGAATGTTACTATGATAGTAAAGGTGTTTCTGATTGTGAATTTGTTGACTATTATGAGATTGGGTTTATTCCTATTAAGGATGATGAACCTATACAGGAAGGAAAATCTTTAGTATCTCGCGTTGAAAAGAAATCTAAATGGGTTATAGATAGTGGTTGTTCACATCATATGACTGGAGATAAAAATAAGTTTTTTAGTCTGAAAAGATATGATGGTGGTATTGTTAGATTTGGTGACAATACTCCTAAGCTTATCATTGGAGTTGGATCTATTTCTCTGGATGGAAAAACTAATACTGACAATGTACTTCTTGTTGATGGACTTAAGCATAATATTTTGAGTGTTGGACAACTAGTAGACAAAGGCTATCAATTGAAATTCATTGATGGGAAATTTTTTATCAGAATTAAATCAAGAGACTTGATCATATCTGGTACTAAATCTAGAGGTAATGTATTTGAATTAAATATATCTGAGGATTCCTATTTTATTGTGAAGGTTGATGACAGTTGGTTATGGCATAGAAGATTTTTTCATATTAACTTTGATAATATTGTGAAGGCAAGTATGACTAATGCAGTAAGAGATCCACCTAAGATTGTAAAATCATCTAACACTATGTGTAGAGAGTGTGTTATGGGGAAGAAGACTAGAAGAATTTTTAAAAGAAAATCTTATTCAGCAAAAGGGAAGTTGGATCTGGTACATACAGATTTGTGTGGTCTTAGAAGAACAAGATCTTATTATGGTGAAAGGTATTTTATACTTTTTGTTGATGAATTTTCTAGAATGACGTGGGTTACATATTTAAGAGAGAAATCTAAGGCATTTGAATAATTCAAGATATTCAAAGCAAAAGTTGAGAATGAATCAGGTTTGAAGATAAAATGTTTGAGATCAGATAGAGGTAGTGAGTTTACTTCAGATTTATTTGATACCTACTACGAAGAGCATGAAATATTCAGACATACATATGCTCCCAGGACACAACAACAAAATGGGATAGTAGAGCGAAGAAATAGAACAATATTAGATGATGCCAGAACTATGTTTCTGGAAGGAAATGTATCACATGTTCATTGGAGAGAAGCTATTGGTACTGTTGGTTACACCTTGAACAAAATTTAGATCAGAGAAGGTACAAGTAAGACTCGTTATGAATTATGGCTTGATCATACTCCTATTGTAAAATATTTTAGAATATTTTGAAGTAAATGCTATATCAAAAGAGATGATGAGATAGGGAAGTTTGATGCTAGAAGTGATGAAGGTATCTTCCTTGGTTATTTTACTAAGAGTAAAGCCTATAAATGTTTCAATCTGAGATTGAGGAATTTTATTGAAAGCACTAATGTGAGGATAGATGAAAAGTTTTAGATTCAGGAAAGAATGTATGACTTTGGTCAGATTGTAGAGATAAAAGAGGTCACTGTTGATCCTGCAGAACCTTTGGAGATTGATGATGAGATTGAAGATGAATAAATTGAGCTTACTGAAACTCCTAAGAATCTGAGCTATGCTAAGAAAAACCATCCTTAAAATCACATCATTGGTAATGCAAGTAAAGGAATGATGACAAGATCAAAAGTAAGAGATGAAATTTGTTTGATTTCTCAAGTTGAGCTAAGAACTACTAATGAAGCATGTAGAGATCAATCTTGGAATAAAGCTAAGCAGGAAGAAATTGAATAGATAAAGAAAAACAACACTTGCAAATTGGTTCCAAGACCTAAAAATAAAATTGTGATAGGAACCAAATGGGTTTTCAAACACAAAATGGATGAGGAAGGAACAGTGGTAAGAAATCAGGCTAGACTGGTTTATAAAGGCTACTCACAACAAGAAGGCATAGACTTTGAAGAAACATTTTCTCTTGTTGCTAGGTTAGAATCTGTGAGATTATTTCTTTCTTATGCTTCACATAAAGACTTTAAAGTAGATCAGATGGATGTGAAATCTACATTCTTAAATGGATATTTGGAAGAAGTATACATAGAGAAACTTGATGGATTTCCTTTGACAGAAGATGAAGACATGGTTTGTAAGTTGAAGAAAGCATTGTATGGACTGAAACAAGAACTGAGAGCATGGTATGAAGGACTAGGAAGGTATCTACTTCTTCTTGGTTTTAGAAAAGGTAATGCAAACAATAATTTATATTTAAGAACTGGTGAAGATGGAATCCTAATCATAGAAGTTTTTGTTGATGATATCATTTTTGAAGGCAATGATAAAATGAGTAAAAATTTCTCTAAAGAAATGGAAAATGAATTTGAAATGTCAATGATTGGTGAGATGAAATTTTTCTTGGTTTGCAAATTAATCAGAATAAGAATGGTATTTTTATATCTCAGACCAAGTACCTTAAGGAAATGTTGAAGAAGTTTGGAATGAAAGATTGTAAACTTGTTGGGACACCCATGGTGACTGGTTATAAACTTAGTAATAATGAAGAAACTCAGAGTGTTTTTTAGATAAAGTATAGATCAATGATTAGAGGTCTACAATATCTAACTCACACCTGACCAGATATTTCCAACGCAGTTGGAATTATGGAAAGATATCAAGCAGGTCCTAAAGAAACACACCTTGCTACTGTGAAAATAATTTTCAGATACTTGAAAGGAACAATAGAGTATGGATTATGGTATGAAAAATTTGATGACTTTATTTTACATGCTTATACTAATGTTGATTGGGCAGGTAGTGTGGATGATAGAAATAGTACAAGTGGTGGAGCATTTTTCCTTGGAAAAAGGCTGGTTTCATGGTTAAGTAAGAAGCAGGACTGTATTGCTCACAAGTATGTTGCTGCTACTATAAATTGTACATAAGTTGTTTGGATGAAACAAATGTTGAAGTACATTGGAATAATTTTTGAAGAGTTAGTGGTTATCCATTGTGATAACACTAACATAGTGAATATGTCAAAGAATCTTGTAATGCATTCAAAGACTAAACATATTTCTATTAAGTATCGTTTCTTGAGAGACAAGGTAGCAGAGAAAGAGATTAGACTAGAGTATGTTAGCACAAAGGAACATATAGAAGATATATTTACAAAAAATTTGCCAAAAGATTATTTTGAGTATCTCAGAAGAATGCTTGGGGTGAGATCCCCTCCCTGTGGTAATTAATTGATGCAGACATGCATCAGTCCAGTGGCTTTCAAAGCTATATCATTTTCTGGACTTGATTTATGGATCTACTCCTCAGGGGGAGTGATCGCAAGAACACTATAGAGCACATTTGGGTGATTTTGCACCTGACTGCTAGACATGAAGATTTTTAAAAGTTACACCTTGTATAATATTAAAGAAGAGTTATGGCACCCTTTTCCATTGTTGTCAAAGGGGGAGAGATTCTATGTGAAAATATCTACTACTTTAGGGAGAATTGTGTTGAGGATATTGAGAAGATTGTATTGAGAGAGAGTACTTTTGGGTTGATGGATTTTCCCATATGTTGCCATCAATGCCAAAGGGGGAGATTGTTAGATGATATTTAATATTAGGTACTACTAATGTTGTTGGCATTCATGTTTTGTCACTAATGTCAACATATGTTTCTATGGAGAGAACAAACTGGTCATTACTATTGTATGATGACTGACAGAAGTGTACGAATATTGTATGGTTGAATCAAAATGAACGAAGATGATAATATGAAGAAGGATGTGTGATGATATTTTTTTTAAGGTATCTTGGCTTAATATTGCATAGTGGAGTTGTTACAGATGTTTTAGTGAAGACTGGTTTTTGGACTGTGACAGTGATGCTTGACAGAGTGAGTCTCTATGTTTTGGGGATATCTTACAAGCGATGATGATTCAGGTTATAGAAGCTTATGTGATGATAGAAGGCATATTGAGGAATGTTTTTTATTGATCGCAAGTCATGTGATTTTTGGTGATGTCATCTGAGGCGTGTATTCTAGAGGAGACCTATTTGGGGCTGACTTCATAGATGTAGCGTGCATTGTGGATTGCGAGTGTGGATTGCGGATCTTGGATTATATCTGATGTATTGTAATTGTTGTTTACTTTTTTTAGGTACTATGTGTATCTTAGAAAGGGGTTAAATAATCATTTGTATATTGGGAAAGCTTAATTGGGCAACCTAATCAATTATTGTAATAGGGTATATATGAGAGATCTTTTCTTTTGAAAAGATAGTGGTATGAAGAGAAGGTAATTGAAAAGATAGAGATGTGTGAAAGATGCAAATCTTGATTGGTTGTTGGATGTAGAGAAGAGTTTTTGATTATAGTACTTCATTGGAACTGACCAACCAAAGACAATTTCTATCAGATAGTTCATTGGATTGTATATTCCTTATATACACTTGTTCAGATTGTAAATCCTTGAAGATGGCTTTAACCTTCTTTGGGCAATGTGCCTGGGTAGTGATCCCACTGTTACTCTTGAATCCTAATAGGTTTTATCCTTTTACAGGGAGTGTGTACTATAATGTTGTAATAAGCTCCTAATAGGGATAAATCTTTTAATAGGGATACTATACTCTTAGTACATCATTTGTGGGTGCTAATTCCCACTGGGGTTTTACCTTTAATAGGGTTTCCTCGACAAAAAAGGATTGTGTTATTGTGTTGTTATTTACTGTGTTATCTTTTGAATTGAAATTTTGGTTTATAAAGTTTAAAGGTTAATAATCTATCTCACAACTAATTCACCCCCCCTCTTAGTTATGTTGGTGGACTGTTATTCCTAACATGGGGCACTTTTGCCTACAAGTGAATGCCCTTTGGGATAATTAACATAGGTGTCATCTTTCAGCAAGTGATGGATATATATTTTGAACATCTGAAGAATAAGATAATAGTGGTGTAATTGGATGAAATCATGGTGTTCTCAAAGAAACAAAGTGATAACTTGCACAACCTGGAGGTAATCCTAGAAAGGTGTCAAAAATATGGGATCTCCTTGAATCTGAAGAAGTCAGACTTCTGTGTAACTGAAGGAAAGCTATTGGGCCATATTGTGTCTTAGGAGGGTATTTACATATATCCTAAAAGAGTTAGGGCAATTCAGCAACTCAGGCTCCCTTCAAGCGAAACTGGGGTGAAATATTTTTTCAGCCAAGTTTATTTCCTCATAAGGTTTGTACCTAATTTTTATGAGGTTACCAAACATATATCTGAAATGATGAAAGAGAATCAAGGATTTAGGTTGAACAAGGTTGGTAAAGAAGCCTTTGTAAATATCCAAGAGGCTATAACTACTAAACCCGTGTTGACACACATGAGTTTAGTAAAAAGTTTCTTATTTACTGTTACACCCCAGAACACACCATATGTGCAATTATGTTACAAGAAAATGAGTAAGGAGTCCAGGAACCAATTGCATTCATGAGAATTCCATTGAAAAATCATGAATTGAAATATTCACAAATTGAGAAGCATGCTTTTGTTGTGGTTAAGGCCCTAAAACATTTCATATTTTATATTTTGCACTCCCATGATGTTGTCTTTATCCCAGAACCCATGGTCAAAATCATTTTGACACAACATGAAGTGGGATGTAACACCGAAGGGGTGTGGATTACAAAGGTGCAAGAGTATTATATTGAGATTAGACTCACCAAACTTGTACGAGGAAAGGGCCTTTGCTGAATGATAGTTGGGAAAAAACCTGAGCAGAAGGAAGATCTTCCTAAGGTATTAATGGTAAGCCTGCAAGATCCTTAATTCTCAAATATTTATCATTTCCTAACATATGGTGAATTCCCAGAAGGTCTCTTCTTGAAGAAAAAGATAAATCTAAGTATGAAGGTCGAGAAATATGTTATTTGGGTCGATAAGTTGTATAAGCGCATTATTGATGGAACCTTTTTGAGATGTGTGGATAAGAAACAATAGGAAAAAATTTTAAAGGCTTTCCATGAGGAATCTTGTGGTGGTCATTTCTCTTCCACTGTCACTGCGTTCAAAATTTTTAGGAAGTGGTACTGCTGGCCAAGTATGTTTAAAGATGCATATCATTGGGTCTCAAAATGTGAGAAGTGTGAGATGTTTGTAGGGAAGCCTCAACTGGTTGCCTTACCTTTGAAACCTGTGGTAATTGAGAGTCCTCTCCACTAGTGGAGGCTAGATTTTATTGGTCCTATAAATCCTCATTCAAGTACGGGACACATGTATATACTAACTGCAACATATTACTTTACAAAGTGGGTGGAAGCTAAGGCAGTCAAGAAGACGGTCACTTTTGAGGTTTTTGTGACTTCTTAAAGGATAATATTTTGGTGTGCTTTGGTGTCCCAATAAAACTAGTCATGGATATGTATCTAATTTTTCTTCAGCATAAATAACACAATTTTTCTATGAACACAAGATTCAGATGGAACACTCTTCAGACTATTATCCTCACGAAAATGGCCAAGCCAAATCTAGTAACAAGAACTTGGTCAACATAATGAAGAAGATAGTTTTGGAAAATCATAAAAAATGGCATAAGAAATTTCATGAGGCTCTCTAGGCTGAGATAATCTCTCTGAAATAGGCTATCATAATATCTCCATTTGAACTAGTATATGGTACCGAAGCTAATCTTCCACTACCCTTGGAATTGTCAGCTAGTAAACTACAGACTATGGTAGAAGATATTGTATTTCGAGATGGATTTTTGTATTTGAAAAAGCTTGAAGAATAAAGAGAGGAGATGGTTGATAGGATAACCCAACATTATCAAAGAGTCAATAACATATTTTATAAAAGGGTTAGACCTTGTAAATTCATGGAGGGAGATCTTGTCTTACTTTGGAACAAGAGAAAAAACCTAAAGGTATGCGCACCAAATTTGATTCACTATGGAAAGGCCCGTTTAAAATATATCAAGTGTGCGGATCAAATTATTTCAAATTATCTTATCTATATGGCATGATCTTACCATTATCATATAATGGGAAAGATCTAAAGTTGTATCAATTGTGAAGCAAGTGGTCCTTGTAATTGTACCATAGTAGTTAGGTTTCATTTTTCAGTGTTGTGTTCTATTTTTTGTCTAGTCTTAGGTTTAGTTCTTCTATTTTTTTCCTTGTTTGATCCTTTTTTGTGTGAAACCATAGATTCTAAGTCTCTTCTAAGTCCCTTATGGTCCTCATTCCCATTCAGAGCCAGTTGTTGCCATATTTTAGTCTTCATATGTAAAATTGGCTTTTAGGTCTGAAGAGACTAAGTGTCGGGTTTTCTTTTTGGGAAATGTTTTCTACTGTCTCAATATTTATATCTTCATAATCTAGTTTAGACCTGAGGTCGGGATGTCAGAAAAATAGGTACTCATGTTCGGTCAAGTCTTGCAGTTAGTCCAAGTCCGAAGTTCTAAGTCTTGTCTGAATCTGTTGCATTAGTGGAAAAATCTGAAGTTTTAGAAAAAGAAAGTACCAAAGTGTTTCATTACAGTAAATTGAGGTTCGAAGTGATAAAGGTGGCATAAATGGAAGCCTACTGGTAGAATTCCCAAAATTCTGAATAAATGTTGGGACCCACACTGCGTGAAGTTGTGGAGAGATTGAAAGATGGCGGAAGAAGTTAACTCAGTAGATTCTTGATTAATGAATGATGAGAAGAATTATTACCTTGGTGGAACTCCTTTGTTCAAGAAAAGGAAATTTGAAGTACGTGTTCATTGGAAAGTGAAAGGGGGAAGTGCAATTCTCAAAACACAAAAAATAGAAACTCATGAAGGTTGGTCTTCGATATTTATGAAGTGGAAGATGGGCTTCAGACAATTTTTGTCGTAGCCTCTCCATAGGTGGATTTTGAAGGTGTAGTGAAAATAAATTCAAGGTTGCATACTTTTCTACCGGCTGGTAGATTCATTGGTGATGTCCAAGTGCTCGTTATATTATCTTGAATAAGTGGGATTTATTAAGAGGCCATGAAGTTTGTAGCAAGGTATGCAAAATTATACCTAACAAAGAGAAGAAGAGTTGGGATCAGTGGTGTTGAAGTGCCAATTCTGAAGTTTCATACAACGATAATTGATGTTATGAAATATCAATTTTGAAAATCCTTGTTGACGTGGGTTGCTCGTCATGGATCAAAATATTAAATGCATGAAATGATTTATTTGCAGTGAATGTCTTGTCCAGTATTTAATACATTTAATTCCATTCATTTACTATGATTTGTCTTAGATTACATCGATTACACAATAGCTTGTGGAAGAAGCTAAATAAAAACATCATTATGGTGACAAGCATCAGACGTAAATTCATATTTTGTGCCACACTCTTTGAAAATATAAATTTTTCATATCCTACAAATTCACATAATGACTTTCAAATATATTGGTTATGATCATCTTAACGATATTGAGAGTGAGTGGAAGGAGATCTGTGACACAAAATTGAGTCATTTTCTATATAGATTTTAGCATATTTATTTTTTTGTTTTTACTCTTTTCTTATATTGGCATCTGTCATGAGACTATTTCAATTAATTTTCAAGAACTGTTGTTGTAACCGTCACGGAAGACATAGGGACTATTTATATATTTGTTGAACATGTTATGAAGGATCGACAATTTTAAATATAATTTTCCCATGTTGTGACAACTATGTGAGTCTCAAAGTTGTTCATAGTTAGAGATTTATGTTACTATTGAATGGATGAGTTAATGGTGAGTGAAATCAATTAATTATGGATGTTAAAATTGTGCTATTGGGATTTGTAACTATAAGATGATCTGAGAGTCATTATTGATTTCCCTCTATTATATTCATGTTATTTGTTAGTCATTTTTTTGGTCACTATATATGTGGTTTCGTGGTTGTGAGATAATATATGCAGAGTTGTATCTTTAAAATTGTAGTTGTGTTTCATTTCCATGGTCATGGGAAGTTACATAGCACTTATTCATTCAATTAATGATTTATTGTTCATTCTTGGGTATGTCATGGTGATGAATATCCATTAAACGCCTCTTCTAGTCTTTGGTTAAGAACATACCCCATCATTTATATGTTGAATACCTAAACAAATAAAAAATTCATTGGAAATCAATCACAGGGAGCTTTACTTGCAAAATTCAGAGAATAAATTGTTATAGGATTATAACCATTTGTTCAATTGTTGGTAGTGGAGAAGGCTTTGGTGAGGGTTTGAGTCAATATTATAAGAAGGCCCAACCTATTAACTAGCATTACTAATGAACAGTGCAGAGATAGTTGTGAATTTGAGATAAAGTTATTCTTATTGTTTTTGTGGCATTTCATGTTGCTTTTTGATTTTTCTATATTGTGTCCTATTTGTGTTGTTAGATCGCATTGAACTATGTGATTGAATTTGGTGATTTTCATGTAACTTGTTGTTGTTCTTATTGTTATTGGCTGACTTGTTGGTGTAGCGTGTTGTGAAGGATTGTGGCATGATTTGTGTGTTCAAGGATGTTGTTATGGATCATTGATATATCTTAGCCAACATTCAATGGATTGCATTGTATATTGAGATGTAACAAATTAATATCTTGTAATTAGGTCCTTGGACGACCTAATGAAAATAAAGTTGATTTAATGTATAAAAGAATGTAATCATTCATAATTGTGAAGTGTGACAGAAGATTGTGGTGAGAGTGTGCGAAGAGGTATGAGTGGAATCTACAATTGAGGCATAGATTTGATGTACTTCATTAGAATTGTATTAGCATGACAGAGATGTTATCAGCCAATTCATGAGTTATGCACTATTGTCCATTGTGAATTGTAATTAGATATTTTTGTAAGGCAACAAGTCTTCCTTTGGGTTGAAGTCTTGTTGTATTTGAGAAGTGAACTCTAGGAAGTGTGCTTGAATGCATGTGGATTCCCCTTGTAATACTCCTAACAGAGTAAAGTGCTTTTAAAAAAGTACGTCATCTTGTGGGTTTGATCCTCTCTATGGTTTTTCCCTTAACCAGGTTGCCACGTCAAAAATCTTGGTGTTATGTGTTGAGTAATGTGTTTTGATCTTGTATTAATATTTATTTTCAGATCTAAAATTAAGATTATAAGTTGGATAAAGAATTCAATTTTTGGGACATAACTAATTCATCCCCCCCTCTTAGTTGTGTGTGTGTTTCTTTGATTCTAACATATAATTGATGAATTTTAAGGACAATGAAAATGTGAAAGTGAATATTTAACCATGTGTTGTTCTGATTTTTGCGAGGAACCTAAGTTCACATGCCAATTTTCTCAAGAGGACATGCTAAGTTGAATATACAAGCTATAAGTGAGCCTCATCAAAATAAAGGTGAACATGAACCAGCTTTATTTGTGAGTCAAGGAAAACTTCATGCATCCAATTAGGAATATCAAGGTATTCTTGATGATGTTAACATGTCTTATCATTTTATGGGATCATAAAAACAATGAATTTCTACGCAAAATGCTTCTTCACCTAATCCATATGGTGAATGGAAAAATGCATGCTCACAACAACCACAATATCCATTATTACTATCTTCAATATTACTAAAAGGAAAATAATCAAGATCAAGGAAATGAAAAATAATCCAAGTGAGATAATGGAAGAAAAATATGTTACCATGAGAAATACATAAAGTAGGAGCATATCCCAAAAGAGCCAACAAGGAGACAAGAAGATTTGAAAGGGGAAAAGAAAAGAAAAGAAAAACCCAGGTTGTGAATTATGAATGAGGCATAAGCCTAGAGAGAGAGAGAGAGACTCATTACAATAACAACTTAGAAATGAGAGAGGATCGTATCTTAAATAGAGATGAAGAGAGGAGTTACTAAGTAACTCACAAATCTATGAATTCCAACATCCATAATAATTTTGTGCAAAGTGTCAACACCCTCTTAAGGAGGATAAGCTAATTGTTTTAATAAAATAATGACAAGAAATGACATGTCCTCCTACTTGGACTAGAAAAAAAATACATGTATGGATTCCATAGGTTTCTCCTAATTAAATAAATGTAGGATACCTTGGTTTATCCTAAATAAATAAATACAACCAAGGAAATATTAAATATTCTAACACCCCCCTTAATCTTTGCTTGGGGAGTTTACATAAATGGGAATTAAACCCAAATTTTTACAATGAATTTGAAATTTCTCTTTAGAAAGAGGCTTTGTCAAAATGTTTGCAACTTGATCTTCCCCCTTGCAATAGATTAGGGACACTTGCTTGTTTTTAACTTTTTCTCTAAGGAAGTGATGTTGGAGATAAATATGCTTTGTCCTTGCATGATAAATAGGATTCTTTTCTAAGGAAATGAGACTTTGGTTGTCATTTAATCCATAAAGCTTCTTTAGAGGCATTAGTACATCCTTTATATTTAGCTTCAGTAGAACATAGAAAAATAAAGTATTCATTTTTACTTTTCCAAGAAATGGCACCTAAACCAACTAACAAACAATGTCCACAAGTAGATTTTCCATTATTAGGATCTACCCTAGATACAAATCAATATATCCTTTGAAAAAAAACTCATAATTTGAATCATAAAATAATTCAACTTTAAAGAATCTTTTATAACTTTAAAATAAGATTGATAATGGTTAGAGATGAATCCATAAGCTCCCTACTAAAAGTGCAATCAAGATATCATGATATCAAGATATAACCACATGCCCCAAGTCCAAAAAGAAAAAAGAAAAAAAAACATGTACCATAAACATCATTCATCCTCTCATCTCAAAATAAACATACTAATGTACAAATGACCACAGACAAGGCCGACTAATGAAATCTGCATCAATCACATGGATATAGACAGTCCACTAATGATTCATCCCACTACAAGTGAATGGGTGATCAATCCACAACCTTCATGACTCACGATCTAAGCAATGAAGTATGCAAACTCATCATCACATCAGGAACGTTCAATAGAGATATGAGAGAGAAGAATCCAAAATCCAGTAGATCATATGACTCAAACACCAAATCAACATTTTATTTTATTTTCCAATCATGTCTACACTCATGTACCATAATCAAGGAACCATCAAGAAGATAAGAAACCAAACCAACATGAAGATAAACTTTAACAATTTGATCTTTGCTTCCTTTCCATTACACTATTTAGTTGACGTGTATAGGGAATGGATAGCTCATGTTTTATACCAAATATTTTTAATTGACCATTTCAAAATATTATTGAAATATGCTATATAATAATCTAGTCTAAGGATTATGAGTGTTAAAAAAAACATGTTGCCTTTCAAATATATGAGAAATCCAACAAATTTCAAGAAGGATTTCAAAAACATCATCCTCACTACGAGGGAAAAAAATAAGATGGATCAAGTTGATAAATATCAACTGAAGTAAGTGCATGTCAATCATTGGATGGGAGGAAACTCCACAGGTCTCAACAAAAAATAAGGTAACTATGAATCAGGTACAATTGAAGGGTCTTCCATAGTTAACCTTGAAAATAGGGCACCCTACACAACTTACAAAAAAAATGCAACAAATTCCATACAAATAGATACTATAAAACCATACTAAAAAATGCAACTATGTGCATACAAAGAGATGGTATAAAAATTGATAGCAATACATGCTAATCAATAATAATACGCATGAAGGCAATGTTGTAAGATGACTCATAATAGTTGAACAAACTATAATTTAACATCATCAATGACTTTTAGTGTTTTGGATCAATCATATATCACTTTTCTTCTTAAAAGAATAGTTAGATCAATTACCATATTTCAAAAAAAATTGACATAATTAAAAAATTGACAAAAGGCTAGTGAGGGAAAAATAATGTTTATCCCCTCTGTGTTTAATGAACATAATCTCATTTTCCTTTAGGAATAATAATCAAAATAAAAGTTTTTCATACTAGATAGTTAGAGTTGTTTAATTTAAACTTAGGAGTTAAAATAGACATAATTGTACAGTAACGTAGAAATAAAGGAGATAAATGTTATAATTAATCAAAAATTTGTTAGAAATAGTGATAAATAAATGCCAAAGAATCAGAAACTTGAATTTAATTCAATGTTAATGATGTTTTGAATAGTTTAAATAAACGTTTTAAAAAAATTAAATTTGCGTTAAACTTGAATGTAAACTATTAAACAAAAAATTCCTTATTGAAACTATTAAAAACTTATTAAAACTATATGAATATTGGGTATTTAAAAAATAAAAATAAAAAAAATTGATTTAACGAATGAGCTAACAAACTATAGAAAGTTTATTTAAAAACAAAAAAAATGTATTTGAAAATGTTAATAAATTCTTGAAACAAGGTATTGAAACTATTAAAAAATAATTTTAATTAAACTATTTTAAAACAAATTTATTACCCGATAGGCTTTAAGTGCGAGGTTGTCGCGTACGGATGCTACAAAACCTGTCTCACGCATCAAACCACCAATATTCTGGTTTTCAACTTAGAAAAGTGGGTGTTCCAAACCATGCTCAGGGTCATTGGAGAAGTTACTTCTCACTTATAGCCAAGTTATGACCACCCATAAAATACGGGAACTCCACAGAAGAGAAAGATAGACACACAAAATTTGGGGCTTTCTAGTGCTCGGGCTTCTTTTTAGATATTGAAGATAGCGCACACAAGAAAGAAAGAACAAAACACCAAGAACGCAGATGTACACCAACGTAGGTCTTTTTACTGATGTTATTTTCATTTTTTTAATTCACCTTTGCCCATATTTAATGCTCTTCAAATACTAATTTTTTGTGATAGTAATAATTGAAATAGAAAATGAACAAGGACAAGATAAACAAAGTTTGGAGGATTATCTGGGTAATATGCAATTTTATGGCTATTGTGAAGTGATATATTTAGTGTGGATCAGAGTAGACCAGCCTCATATATAACAAAACACACGATTCACTTTGTGTAGGAAGAAATGTGATAGTCGACGATCTAGCCACTTTCTTTTTGAATAAATTTATTAAATCTCCAATCATAGTGGGCTTCTGTGGTCAATGGGGCATGGGAAAATCTATCGTCATGATTTAGGTATAACCAAAATAGACTCCCCTGTATTCCTTGGCTGCTTCAAACTATTGCTACTGTGCTACAGCAAAAACTGCAGACATCCCCTATATTCCTATTCTGCAATTTGATTGCATATATAAGTCAGTCAAAGAAAACATATATTTATTATGTTGGATACAATCTGTTGCAGCTGGGGTATCTTTGTTTTCACTTTGCTTATTGACTATTTTTGGGGTTCATTACACAGAGTCAGAGGTGAAACAGAGACAACGATAGCAAAAGAAATGACAGAGATGAGAATGGAAATTTTATACATAAATGATCAAAATTCATACAAAATTTTATTGTATAGAAACACAGACACAGATTTTCTGCTCTTTCATTACACTCAGAAAAAACAAAGTCCCCTTTCTTTGTTGGTTGCTTCAAACTTTAGCTGCAGCAAAAATTGCGGGACATTCAAAAAGCCTTTAAGCCTTTTCATGAACACCACTTTGTCTATATCTTGTAATCTACAGTCGATGAGAATGTCTATATGAATCATTTTGTCAAATAGTACTATGCTTCCACATTTTGCATACATATCTACCAGGGCAGTTGCATCTATATAATCTAATAAAAAGCCCCCGTCCATTATGCTTTGATGGA
>MU226533.1:1428464-1446796 GCA_018584345.1 Thuja plicata
GTCGACCTTGGTTTTTAACTGATTACACTTAGTTCCTATCTTGTTTCCCCGTCTTACAACCATGACCATGTTTTCTGCACACTCAAATTCGATGTCAGTACATTATAAAATTTTGCATTAATAATCAATTCGAAAATAGAGTAGTAACATCTAACTTGACAAATACATATACATTTGTATTCATTAAAAGCATTACGTATTCCACATAAGCATCTAACCCTAAACTTATCATAAAACCATGATTTCACCAATATTCATTATACTAAAAGATGACATAACCATGCAGAGTGTCTATATCATAGATAATCGTGAAATCAAAATAAGCATATATAAAAGTATAGCTAACATGATCATCATAAGAAACTATAACAACTATCTCATAAGATCCAAAGATAGCATATATAATCCAAAATAGATCGAGTGTCTATGCTCAAAGTATCATCCTGATGAATCGAATGTCAAAATGAAAGTAGAACTAGGATGGGGTAGGACAGGATCTCACAATAAGGCTCCTGTGAAGACTTCATTTCTTCAAGTTGCCTGGACTCTTAGACCCTCCTTTATTATTTGGCATATCTGGTTGGAGAGGAACCGTCGTATCTTTAAGGATGAGTTTTTGGAGGTTCCTCACTTATGGTGGAAAATTCTCCATTTTTTGGGGGAAACTGTTTCTACAAAATGTGACACTTCTGAGGCCGTGGAACCAGTTAAGGATATTTTCAATAATCGCCTGAATATTCCCCCCTCACATGGAAAACTGCTTAGAAAGATGTGTAGACATCCATTGCGAAAGATAAATAGGGTGGGGAAGTGGAGTGCCCCTCCGCAGGGTGTTCTTAAAATCAACACGGATGGGTCTTCCAAGGGAAATCCAGGCCCTACTGGTATTGGTGGTGTTGGCCCAGAGATAGTACGGGGGATGTTCAATTTTTGTTTTCAATTTATAAAGGTCATCACACTAACAATCTAATGGAAGCCATGGCTATTTTGTATGCCGTGAAGAATACTTGTGACCTTGGTTGGAGAAGGCTTATCTGTGAGTCCGACTTTCAAGTGGTGATATGTCTATTGAATCGGCAACATTATGAAGTTGTTAGTTGGAAGTTAGCTTTGATTGCGGACTAGATTCATAATTTGTGTACTTCTTTGGAGTCTGTTACTTTCACTCATATTCCCAGGGAATGGAATAATGTTGATGATTGTTTGGCGAAGTGGGCTTCTGACCATATGTGTAATTGGAACATTGTTGATAAAACTCAACTTCCGATGGGCTTGTCCCATCAATTTGATCACTTGGTTGATCTTGATAGGACTATTTGATGCCCTTTCTCTATTTGTTCTTGTTTCTCTTTCAATTTGAATAAATTTTCACCCCTCCTTTATTTCCAAAAAAGAGAGATGTTTCAAATTATTTTTAAAAAAATGATAGCATATAAAAATAGCCAATGAAAGGAATGGACAAATGACAGAGCGGGTAGAGAACAGAAATAATACGCAAGTAGGGAGTTACGTAGGCTGGGAGGACTGACCTCGAATAGTGAAATGGCATGGGTGAGACAGAGACGTTATGTAAGGAGCAGCGATGGCAATTGTTGGCAATGAATGAGATTGATTGGAGTTGTCTCTTAGTAACTTTGTGGTTGGAGATGTTGTAGAGATACTCAGAGGGTGACTAAACACCTTCTTACAACACAGATATCAAACCACAACAATGTACACTCTTCTTGATAATATTTGGTGGTGCTTGTGATCAATATAAAACTGGGTGGATAAAGACTTCCTATTTACCTTCCAAATCTTATGTTGTTATTGTATCAAAGGGGTTGTGAGTATGATCATGTTTACTCGCTATTAACTTGGTCTAAGTTCGTAAGTAATCTCAAGAATAGTTCATTGTGTTCATGATTTTGTAACGGATTGGGGTTATAAAGCTCCTTATTATTTTAATTATAGTTTACCTTAAACTGGGAGTTTTGTTAGATGAGAAAACACAGCCTATTAACGTTGAGTGAAATGTCATGGAAATTTATTTTTATAATCAATCAAGAAGGGAAAGAAGGGAAAGCACGTCTTAATTGAAGTCTGAAACATGTGAAGTTGTAACTAATCAGAGAGAGTTAATGATGATCCTGAGTATATAAAGTAAAAACCAGTTAAAAATCCATGAAGATTTATGTTACAAGACCTTTCTTATTTTTATTATAGCTCATCTTCAAGACCAACAAAAAGATCAGAATGCATCGCATAATACAAATCCATGTAAACCATCGGGTAAACCATAGATTTTAAGACTTTGCTTTAATTATAGGATTGAAAAAAGATGGGGGAAATCAATTGGCCACTACCAAGACACAACTGAAGGATACATATAGGTCCTTTTGACTGCCATAGTGAGCACATTATTCATCTGAACTAACATGTCTAGCTAGTCCATGATTGTTGGGAAGCTTTCAAATAAAACCTGATAGTTGGAAAGTTTGACTGAATTGTATTAACTAATTGTTAATTATGGTGTTGTAGTTTGATTCATACGGTTCTAAACATTGTTTGGAGTTTTTTTCTTATGGCATCCCGACAAACAAAGGCTAGTTCTAATATTGGTAGAGATGCAAGAGGCAGCAAAGATAGTGAAACGATACTTGGGATACAATGCGCGGGAGCTGGGTTTTGAAACGTTACGAGAGGGAGAAGAAGGTAGGAGTAAACTGCGCAAAGGTGGAAGTAGTAATAGAGATCTAATATTAGTGCTACTAATGCACAATTTAGAAGAAGAGAAGCACTCAAATATTAGTACACAGAGACTTAGAAAAGAGATGAAGAACTCTGACAAAGGTTTGTGACAACGTTAGAAAGAATAGCGAATAAATGAAAGAGTGGAGTACAGAGAACACAAAATTTGGTGGAGGTGGGAGAGTGTGCAGGCCAACTGTGGTAGCCCGGTTCAAAAGATGGCAGAGATGTTTGGGAGGCAGCGTGTGGGATTGCAAAGAGTGTAGAAATAATGTAGTAACGAACTCAACCAAGCATGAATGGAGCAGAGGACTGAAGCGTTTGTAAAGGATATTCTTACTGCAAGCTCATATGTCTTCACAAATACATAAGCATTCAATAAGCACTTCTTCCCAGATACCAAGTGAAGCAGAGAGAAAGGAGCGTGGTTGGGAGTGTGTGGAACGATGGGTGAAATGTTGCCAAATTCAAATCTAAAGGATTGGAAGGTGTACAACAATAAGAGAAGAAAATGAAACATATCCTAAGATAAACGAAGCCTTGCTAATATGACAAATTTAAAATAAGGCCTTAAGTTTGCAGAGGCAAGGCTGCGATAAGAGTGAAGAATAGTGAATGAATCCCTTATATAAATGGAATGAATGAATGTCCTCCAATTTCACAATGTTGCGATCAAACTTGGCCTATATTACTGTTAATTAAGTGACACAAATTTTGAAACTGAACGTTCATAATGTAGAAATGTTAATTAGCGAAAAGATTACAGAGAAGAAGGAGATTTTTATAACTCTTTAAATGCAATGAAGGAGCATAGAATGATATGCCTGCAAAAAACTTATACCAATTTTATGATAAACATTTATAAAACCTGCATGCACAAAGATATATATGAATAAATCTTTAAAAAAAAACGTTAGATTTATGAAACCTGCAATTAAACACAATATACACCTACAGGTTAGTATAAACCTGCAGATGCAAATATGAAATATCGATTACAATGAAACCTATAAGAGAAATGTGAGAACAAAAACTCTAACCTTGCATTTTCACCACTCAGGTTTGGCTTTTTGTTAAAAAAATGAAACAAATGCGGTAAACTCTCTGGTGGAAAGTCTTCCAAAGAGAGTTAGAACATAAATATCCGATATAAGATAAAATGGGTAAAATTAAAAAAAAACTTGTAACATAATGAGTTAAAGTAAGAGTTTCTACCTCTCTTTTCAAAAATATTCCTAAAATAAGTGAGTTCCACAAATTGGTAACCTTCAACAACTTTCACTCAAATAAGGATTAGTTACCCAAGCTTTGATACTATGAAAAGAAAATAATTAGGAGCAAGGAATGAAAAATAATCCAAGAGAGCTAATAGAAGAGAAATATGTAACCATGGTAAATGCATAAACTAGAAATATACACCAAAAGAGCCAAAAGGGAGACAAGAAGCTTTGAAAGGGGAAAAACAAAGAAAAAACCCTTGTCAATTATGAAATAGGCATAAGCAGAGAGAGAGGGGGGGCGGGGGGGGGGGGGGGGGGGNTTGTCAATTATGAAATAGGCATAAGCAGAGAGAGAGGGGGGGCGGGGGGGGGGGAGGTGGGGCTCGTTACAATAACAACTTAGAAATGAGAGAGTGTCTCTTAAATAGAAATAAGGAGAAGAGTTACTAAGTAACTCACCAATCCATGAATGCCAACATTCATAATAGGTGTGTGCAAAGTGTCAACATCCTCTTAAGGAGGATAAGCTAATTTTCTTAATAAAAGAATTACAAGAAATGACATGTCCTTCTACTTGGACTAAAGGACAAAATACATGTAGAAATTTTATAGGAATCTCCTAACTAAATAAATGTAGGATACCTTGGTTTATCATAAATAAATAAATGCAACCAAGCAAAGATTAAATATTCTAACAATTACCATCATTGTACCCATCCTACTTAATCTCGCCCACTACATATCCACAACAATTTTTACCATTATCATTATCCCATTCATATCATATACCAATCATTTGTTAGAGTACAATACCACTAAGAGTGGGGTGAATCAGTGGTATGAAAAGATTATACTTTTTAAATCTATTCAACTTTAGAAAAATTGAAACAATTTGAAGCCAAATAAAATGAATAATAAAGTAAGTAAAACGTACACAAATAATATGAAACAATATTTTTTCTAAGTGGAAACCCTCCGGTGTATAAAACCACTTCAATAACCTCACTGGCTTATGTGAAATATTATTTTTACAATGTCTCACTGGTTGTATGTATGTCTTACTAACAATGTTATCTCATTGATAGTCTTTTTCAATGACTCGCTAGAAAAGCAATATGTCTCATTGGAAATGTGTCTCACTGACAATATGCCTCACTAGCTGTCATATTATATTTTTAATTTCTTTACAGTTCAACACACAGTATTATCTATGTTTCAATTCAATACATATTCTAGTTCTTATCACCTGAGACTCAGAATCAAAAATTTTGTACAAAGAATGATCCTCAAGATTTAATACTATACATCATTAAGCATATCGAATTATTTATACTCAATGATGAATTATACAAAATCAATATAATTTAATTCTCACAAAAATGGTTGCTTTTCAAATCACATTCACAATATAACTGCAAGCATAATGAATCTTCTTCAGATCAAGTAAACTCACAATCCCTTTCTCTGTACATTCATAAATGTTTTAAGATGATGCATATATAGTGTTCCTTACCAAGGAACCAAATTAAATCTACCATGGAACTCTAACAGTAATTTCTCAACTGCAAGGTAACTACTCCTCTCAATAACCAATCACAAAAATCTTTAACAAAGAATGATTAAATGGACTTGAGCATAAGAAATAAGAAGGTCAAAAAACACTTACTCATATCCTAACTATGGTTTGAAAGAACAACCCTGGCTCCCAAAAGAACCATTGAAATAGAGTACAAGAGTCACATACTTAAAAAAGAAAGAAACCCAACCTCGGGGTTTACAAAATCTTTAAACATTTTTAATCTTTGTTATTTCATTTAAAAAAACTACGGGTGTTAACCAAAGATGTTAACACAGAAAGAGAAGGGTTCAACAAGCCCTAACTTAAATAAGAATATACATATCAAACCCAGTTAGAAAAATCTTCAACCAAATCCCATTCAAACCCTTAACACAACAAATTATCTCTTTAACAAAACAAGAATGAACTAAGACTAAACAAGAAAGGATGCACGAAAATCTAAGAAAGAGAAAACTTGTTAAAGAACAGTTGTGCAACCTCCACGTAATATCGTATGATCTACTCTTCCAAATCTTCTTCAATCTCCATACAAACAATGTTGTTTCCCACAATAAGTGTTTGAAACTCAATCAAACTACATGCCTCCATCTTCACTAGAAACTCAAACTTCAAGTGATGCCCTATCTCTTTCGATTTGTGCCCTAGCTCGGAGACCTGAGCTTAGGGTTTCAAATTGAAACTTAAAAATATATGGGTAAAAGAACAATACTTTGTATCATATGATATATCAAATGTCGTTGCAAAGGAATTCCAAACTTTAAAATAAATAAACCATTGACTATGTCATTTCAATCCCTTTTTCACAATGTGCAATGTTGACCAAAAGGCTTGCCTTTATACATGTATTTTATGCCTTGGTCATTACTTTAAGGGTTTCATAATATGCCTTGGTCATTACTTTAAGGGTTTCATAATATGCCTTGGTCACTTATAGTGATTCATATAATTTAAGATGTATTTTCAAACATAATGACTTAATTCTTCAATCATTTGACATCACGAAGATGGGACAAGTTCCCTCTCATATTTGAAACATATACACAAATACTATGTAAGTACCATAGTGATCAAATCAGATGTAACTAACTCATGGTAAAATAATGATCAACACTTACTCCTATAGTTTTACATAATTTCAACATGTCAAAGGGGTCCACATCATTTCACCATATCCACCAAAGGAAACTATGATTCCTATTAAAACATTACATAATAAGGTGGTTGAAATTGCATATAATACTAAAATTTCAAAAATCTCTTTCTATTCTATTATTGTGCTTGAAATTGGCCAAACAAAATTGAAGTATATTGCTGCAATTATGGGATGTGATTTGAATTTTCTTGAATTAGAATAGAAATATGATCAAGTGAATGATATTCAACATAGTTTTTCTTACTTAATTAACAAATCACAACCTTTAGTCGAACATATTCACACACATGAGGAAACACTTCAAAATGATTTTTGTTTAATTATGGAACTCATAAATGTGTGTGTTGACATTAATCATGCACTAATCAATGTTGAACTAAATGCATTGATTATTCAAGAATTGTGTGAGATAATAAATGAAAGATTACAAGATCTATATTTTAATATTTTTATACTCAACTAAATAGATCTTTGGAGGCCTATGGTCAAAATATGTATTCCTCACACACTTATTGATTTAGGCCCATTGATACTTGATTTTAGAATTGAGCATGATTAGATGGGTTTGAATGCATTAATGGTCATACCAAACATTGACAAGGATATAATGCTACAAAAATGTAATGCTATAAAATGATGATTTCTCATTGACAAGGATCGAGGTATTAATATTTATATCTTTGTCATTCTTGATTTTTTATCTTAAGATGAACATTCATTGAAAAATCCTCAAGGTATTATTTAATATATCATTATATTTCTTGATTAGTTAAATTATATTAAGATGACCTTTCATTGAATAAGGCTCAAGGTGTTATTACATCATTGTCTTTATAAATTATATGGATTATCCTAATGTCCCCATTGTAGTATAAAATAAGTTGGGGAGTGAAAATCACTTAAGTTATGGAGCTCATTGGTTGGTTCTTGATAATGCCTTCATTAATTGTGTGTGAGATTTTTACCAAATCAAGGTATTTCTTATGTTACTTAGCATTGAATTTATATTATGTGTACACAAGAACAAATTGTAATGTATCAATTTACTCATATATAACTTTACCATTCATTTAACTGAGATGGGGATTATTATGCTGAGATGGAGGAAGACGCTGATTTTGATATCCTGGAGAGTTTGGCTAGCAAGGGTAAGGGTAAAATGATGGGCTCTGGGTCTGGAAAGATCAAGAAAGGGAAGATATCGAAAGGAAGGAGTGGAAAAAAATTAAGGAGGAGGATTTGGGTTGAGGAAGGTGTCGATGGTAGCGAGGAGATGGAAACTAATCATGAGGATAATGTTAGGTCTTCTCACAATAAACCTAAGATTTCAGTTTCTTTGGTCAGAAACTTTGAGATTGTTGGTAGGGATACCCATGTTCCTTTCCCTCCCCGCAGCCCTATGAAGTTGAATCCTGCAGACTCCGTCAGCCCTCCCACTCCTCTGTCACCTAGCACTAAGAATGTGTTGAATAATATTGTGGAAGAGGATAGGGTCCTGAAGAATGTGACTGATCATGGTTCTATTCTCTAGAGTGGTCTTGATATTGATGTTGCTATGGGTACCCATAGGGAGGATACTACCCTTTCTGAATTTAATAACTACAGAAAGGAGCCCAACATGAATGTTCTGCAGATTGCTAAGGAAGGGGCAATGGATTTTTGTAAGATTTTTAATTTTTTTTTCAATGAGGTTAAAGAAATGAAGAAAAATCACAAGGCCTTTTCCAGCAAATTGGATTTTTTGGAGTCCATTGGGGCTGGTAAGGACAAATCCTTCCCTGAAGAGCTCATAGATCTCACAAAGGGCATTAATGATGTTGATGCCATGAATGAAGCCTACTCTTCTAGGTTTGATAAAGTAGATGATAGTGCTTTTGTTGTTGAGAAAAGAGTTAATGGCTTGGAGGACACTCTTAAGAAGATCGGTGAACAGAGCTTTAAGATCCTCAAAGCTTCTTCAGAACATCCTAGGATCCTCATTGACAAGATGTAGAATACCAACAAGGAGAAGGCTATAGTTCAGTTTGATGATGACAAGGACACCTGTCATTTTGATGTTCATGATGGGCTTGGCAAGATAACTCGTGCTAACATGAAGAATATTGTGCAAAATGCTAACAAGGACATAGAGTATTTGAAGAAAGTTGATGATACCATGAGTCATCTTGAGTTGGAAGTGGCTAAACTTCTTAATAATTTTAATTAACTTTGTCTCTTCCTAGGGGTTCTTGTTTTCCTTTTTTCCTTATGTTTGTTGGCCCTGTCTTAGGTCCTTTCCTTTTGCTGACTTTTTTCTCTGGTTGCCAGCTATTTTTTCCTTGATGATTGCTCCTTCTCTGTTGTGCTTAGATGATCTATCATTCTTCCTAATGTTTTAACGGGTTTCAGGTCCCCTTCAAAACCTATTTTCACTTAATCAAAAAATTTACCTTTCATTTTTCTAATCAATAGATTAATTATAATGGTGAACTATAAATGGATGATATTATATTACAATACTTGATATGTTTGGTCCCAATAATATGGTTGTGTACTTCTTCTAGTGGTAACCTGACACTTTTGCACCAATTTATGGTGCTTCTCTTCATGAGCTTTCAAAGATTCATTTTGTTAGCCTTGTTAACTTGATGATGAAGTTTCTTTTTTTCTACACTCTTGGAGATCACAAGAGGATTTTTGTGCCAAGTGTTCAATATTGATGGGCATAAATTCTCTTTTTCACCATCCTTGATTCTCGATCATGTGGAGGACATAATGAAACATATAGTGTAATCATGAATCTTACAAGCCACACATCTAGATATAATTTTATGAAATATGGAGTTCCTAAAAGGAGCTTGAGCATATTCTAATGTGGATCATTGTGCTAATTCCTCATAAGGATTGATTCATATGCCTATAAAAATCTATATGGATCTACTGAGATACTACCATTAGTCTTACACTACATTGCCTTATCTTTGGAAGATTTCTTCTAACGTAAGTACTTCTTTTAGCTAAGTGATTTGGCATGTCTTCCAAAGTTCTACTGTCAACTTTTAGTTATAGTGGTATGAGCTAAATGGGACCAAGAGTTTTTGTAGCAATCGTGCTATTAGAATATCCATGGTCACTCTTGATGAATTATATTTATTTCTTTTAGTCATCTTTCTTTTGGTCATCATTTCAATAGTCACTTTTATTGAAGGGCTTCTAAAGGAACTCCCAAATTTGGATGGTATCACTTCAACTTCCATACGAGAGTTTCAATTTCTTTGGTCATTATATGCAGTTTTTCATGAAAGAAAGGGAGAGAAAAAAATAGAGAAAAAAAAGCGATAAATTCTAACAATGAAAACTTTAGGGTGTTGTTAGAAAACCACAATTTGAAAAGCAGTTTCTAGTATATTGTAGTTGAAATAAATACTTAGTGAAAAACTATTTTTAAAGCTCCACTAAGTGGTGAGTGATTGAAAACTGGATTGCTAGTGGTCACTTGTTATCAAAATAATGAAAAGAAAAAAAAAAGATAGAAGAAAAGAAAAGTATTGGTGTTCTTCCTCTTAGCTAATCATTTTTAAGGAACACTCAATTGCTTATGGTTGTTTCACTCTTCGAGTGTTTCTAGCATCTCCTATCGCTCACTTGTATAACTATGCCTCAATTTGTGGTGGTTACCATGATATTGATCACCTATAGAAAGTGTTATACATTCAGTTGAGGTGTTACCAAAATTTTATTCAGCTCCCATCAATGTGATATATATTGCTTTAGTCAAATGGAGATCTTTCATAGATTTGTAGTTATAATCATTGTTTCTGGTTCCTTCATTGCTACCTGTTCCTAGTTGCTGAGTTCTTTTGGCTACCTGGCCTTGGAATAAGTGGGCATGCAAGTTGGTAAAACAATCAGTTTTATTTTTCATTGTTTTATCTCTTAACTTTATTAATATTTCTCATTATGTTAATCATATATGCAACATCCATGCATATCATCTCCTTGTTTCCCAAGGATGGTCAACCCTTTAAGTTGAGGGGGAGGTATAGCATCCTTATTACCTATCATTACATCCATTATTTCACTTTATGCTTATTATCCTATCCATTATTTCACCCTTCATAAGTATTCATATTGCCTATCATTTAATTCATCTTTCATAGCTCATGAACATTGCATATCATTTCACCCATTTCAGTTAGCTCATGAAATTTTAGATAATAAAAAATGATTCCTCCTAGAGATAGCATTTCAAGCAATAATGCTATGAGAAATATAAGTAAATAAATAAAAATATGAAAAATAAAAAATAAAAATAAAAAAATCAAGGGTGATTATGAAGGGAATTATGATTATTCATGAACTATAATAGTCAAGGGTGGAGAAGGTGAAATTCATAATCCAAAGGCTATCAGTACAATGAGAAGGAGAGAAATATATGACCAGGCTCAGGGAGGGGAGAACAACGACCATGACTCGGACAATGAGAAGGAGAGCAATGTCAATTTGGACACTGGGAAGGCTTCCATCAACATGGAAGGTATGTCTAGTAAAAACCTAGGCCAGAACTCAAAGAATTTAGAGTACCTTGTGGATAAAGTTGTTCAATTTTCCACCATGGAGATTCCTGACATGGAGGAGAGCGAAAAAAAGGAGGAGGTGCCCATTCTTGGTAACTTCGTTGCGAGGGTGAGGCATGATGTTAGGGTGTCACATAATACTCAAGAGAACTTTGAGGATACAGAGGATGTCAGCAATAGGCGGGTCATGGAGTTCTCTATTAATCTTGTTTTTTATGATTTCATTGATAGAGAGGAGATCACCATTGGGGCACTTCAAACGGCTAAGTTTGTGGCTCTTTACTCTTTCAGGTTTAAGAAATGGTGCTTTCAAGAAATCAAAGTGTTGAATCTGAAATGTAGAAAACTGGAGGCTAACAATAATAAGTTTAAGGAATAGATGATTGGGGGGAATAATGAGAAGGGAAAGAATTTGACTCAGGATGTGGGGTTTTCTATGGAAGCTATCAAGAGCCGGGTGGACAAGCTGGAGGACACTTTTTGTTATATTCTCCAGCATAGAAAAGATAGTATGAAAGCCACCAGTTCCAACCTCAAAGCTCTGGTGAAAGTGCTAGAAAATGGTTTGGGGAATGTTGGAGATCACAGGGATGAGATCTTGGAGGATAGTGGAGGATCAGGTACTAGAACTAGGGTCGATGTTAAGAAAAAATCCCTGTCTACAAACACAAACGTTACTAAGCTCAAAGCCATCATCAGAAGGATGGAGGAGATTGAAGACATAATGGATGATACTCTGAAGAGTAATTTTTCTCTGGTTGGTGCTGGAGTCTGATCTGGGTGTTTTCTCTTTGTTGGGCTCTATTGGTTTTTCTCGGGTGGTTTTTGTTGTTTCTTGTAGGGCTATTTTTTTCTCATTTCCTACTTTTTGTTAGTGCTTTGTAATGCTTTATCTTATGTAGTTGTGGTTGTAAAGGGTTTCGGGTCCCTTCAAAACCTATTTTTTTCCAATTAATCAAAACTCTTACACAAATTTATCTTAAAGGATATAATGAAAATGACCAAGTTTCCACTAACAGCCTTTCAAAGTCATGACAACTATACTGACAACATCCTTATGATTCTAAGGTAATGAAGAGAACCCCTACAGATAACTTATCTCAAAGTTCTTGGCTTTTTTATGGCAATTTTGACCTCTTCCAAAGTCTACATCCCTCTCTTTAATGATACTCTCCCTCCCTTTTAAGGATGTTAAGATTCCTACATCCACTTGGAGTATGTGAATGATTTTGTGACAATTGTTGGTGTTGCCTTGTTTGACCTAGAATGATATGTTTTTTGAGATGCATAATTAAGGAAGGTTAGATCCCTGTGATTTTTGAGGAGTGCCCTCTAGTGAGATGATCTTTGTGATGTTCATTTCTTATGTAGTAAAGATGTTTGGTGACCCTTGACTGGTACTGTTTGCACTTGTGTCCCTTTTTAGAATGGGTTAATTGATTAATTTTTATGACTTGATTTGTATGTCTAATGATTGGCTCTTGATTGAGAATTATATACTATATTGTGTGAGTGTTACATTTAAATGTGAAAGAGGTTGAATTATTTCATTTTCATGATATGTTGATATTTTAATACTTGCATTGAGTGCATTGTGCATAGGTGAAATAAAGTGTTCATAAGTAAAAGGTACGTGACTTATCATAATAGATTATTTGGGTCAAGGACATATGTCCCTAAATTTGCATTGTTTATTGTAATCATATGAGAACCTATGTGTCTTATTTCCTTGTGACCTTGTGAAGAAGTGTATTTGATCCATCGACATCATGTGTATCTTGCATTTGTGGTTGTGGTTTTATATTGGTCCTACCTTGTATAATGGGTGTGATTGAGTTCTTAATGTAAATCATGTATTGTCACAGTATTATGTTGGTGTGGCCTAATGCCTTCCTTGTATTGTCATTGCTAAATATGTGGATGATGTTGTATCATAGCCTATGATAGGAAATTTTTATATAAATTTATGTAAGTCCCTTGAGTGAGTAGTTCATGCATGGGTGAATATTTTTTATTATAAAAGTGGCAGAACAAGGGTGTTGACCCTATAGAGATAGACCAAATAGGCCACTTAAAACTGGTCAAGAACATACCACTAACATCAAAGGTTAGTATAGACCACTTACAACACACTAGAAGAATATTTAGTAACCCACATCAAGGGTGGGTAGAAATTCCACCCACAACTCAAGGAAGAGTTCGGGAAGAGGAGGAAGAACAATCTTTCCTCAGTAAAAAAAGAGTCTAGGCAATAATATCATTAAGAACATCATCATAAGGGGGAGCAAGTGGGAAAATCCCCTTAGTGAGACTATCAACAGAAGGAGAAAAATGTTGATGATGCAGCACATCATCCACCAAAGGTTAAAGCATAGCAAGAGAAATAGGTGAAGAAAGGTCCATGTGGCCATAGAGGGCCACATCAATAGAAAGAGATGGAGTAGGGTCTATAGGGATTGAGAAAGTCATACTAGTAGCAGGAGGGAAAATGTCATCAGGGAAGGAAACATCATCAACATGTGAAGAGTCATTAGAGGAAGAATCAAAAGTCGTGATAGTCAAGTGATAACCATTAGCATCCTTCCACTAAGTGGTAGTGCCTTTATGATGCGAGAGAGAACAATCTGTGGCCAAGTGACCAATAGAGAAGCATCAATCACATTAAAAGGGGAGACCCTCATAATCCTGTGATTAAGTTCATGGCATATCCCCGGCCATGAGAACAACATCCCCCAGAAGAGGTATGGAGATGTCAATATCAATCAAAATGCGTACAAAAGTAGAAAGACCCATGGAGGAAGTGGTTTCATCAAACTTCAAGAAGTGGTCGATAGAGTTGTCAATGGCCTCAAAACAAGAATTCTCTCAAAAATTAAGAGGAAGATTGGGAGGATGAACCCACACTGAGTGATTTAGTAAGAGGGTTAAAGAAGATTGTCCATGGTCAAACTGAAAGAAAGTGAACACCCCAAGCCTATAGCTTACAACACCAAATCACAGTTAATAGAATAAACAAAAGGAGCAATAAAAAATCCCTTAGCACAAAGGAAAAGCTCAATGTTACTAGCAACTAAAGGCTTTCAAGAATCCATCAAGCATCAAAGAAGATCTAGTACAAAAGGCCAAAGACCACCAAATCTAAATACCAACCTGCAATGTTAGTAGAAATCCACATTATTCACCGCATCAAGGCCAAAAACCACAAGTGAGGTCTTAGCATAAGTAAGAGGATGAGATTTCCCCTTGGGAGGAAGAAAACAATAGATCTAGCAATGTTAGAAAATCGCTATCCATTAATAGTGGAAAGTGTCTTTGGTAGGAGAGGGGCGGGAGACCCCAACACTTACAGCACCAAAAGACCCAAGAGCAAGTCTACCAGAAGAATGCTTAGTGAGAACTAGTGCAAAAGCATCACCAGGAAGGGTCACTCGCAAAACCTCAAGAACCAACAGCCTAAACCCCACAAAGAGCATAGCAGCATCTGCACCAGAGAGCCCAAGCCCTAATAAAGGTGCAACAGTAACCACAAACATTGGAGGAGGTATAGAGGAAACTATTGCAGGTGCATTCAAAATCGTCCCAAGAGTGGGTGCCATTTCCAATGTTTCTCAATGGCTGAATTTTATCCCTTAAATAACTCAATGTTGAAAGTGTCCTTGTATTAGAATCACAATGTAACTTTCTTTGGCCTTGTTTTGTGAACATGTGATAAAGATAATCCTACACATCATATCATTACAATTGTAACCTTCCTTGTGAATGTGGTACTCTAACTATGCCTATTTCGTGCATCAAGTGTACCCCTTGTATTTGTCTTGTTTCTTAATAAAGTGATGACTTTTATAAAAAAATATATATAAATGTTTATAGGTTGAGTAGAATGCACAATTACATGGTTCGATGCTTAACTGTTGCATACTATTAGATTTGTAGATGCCTCATTTGTCTAGTGTATTTGGATGCATTCAATGCACCTAGGATGTTGTATTCTCAGTGTCGTGTGTGATGTTGACGCTTGTGAAGGTTCATCACTTTTTTATCATGATTTCATGATCATGTTGGATTGTTTAACCCTTGTTTGGCTATAGTTGAACTCTTATTAATGGAGAAATCATGTTTTTCTCATATGCCTTGTGTTGGTGGTTGTGTTTCTTTTCTTGTGAAGTTTTGGGTTTCTGAGCCTCATTAGTGAGGGTGCTCGTCCATGAGAGAGGTTACTTTCCATATTCGTGCCTCTAAGTACACCTAAGATATCATTGGTTTCTCTAAAAGAAGCAGGTGTGTTAAGGAAATACTCACTATTCTAGAGTGGTGCTTGAGGAAGTGAGATCATGTCTCAAGGAGAGGCATGCTCTTGAGTATGGTGGTGCTTTTCTAGTCTTGTTGGATGATCCTTTCCCCTTGACTCAAGGGATGTAGCTCTGAAATAATAGTGGCATAATCTTGGAAGACACCATAGAGAGTTTAGTGTTGTGTTTTATTGCCTCATGATGGAGTAAAGTTGTAGGCTTTTATGTTGTTCTTGTTGACTTGGTGGTGATGGAGTTTCCTAGCACCAATGATGGTCCCAAGTAGGACTTAGAGAGTTGTTTCTCTTTTGAACCACGTGGTTGTTCCTTGCCTCAGTTGCAATGGAAGCTGGTGAGTGTTGTGTTGTTGTGGCCTAGACTTGGGAGAGTTGAATGTTCATTATTGTGTGATTGATATGTTTGTGGTATCAAGCATTAGGTATGCCCTATCTTTGAATTTTGTGAGCTTCCAAGAGTAAGCCTATTCTTGGAGGGGGAGGTGGTTGAATGCCTCTCTCATTTGTAGTTTATAGATGTGAATATCTTGTTTTATTGCAGCCTTGTTTTCGGAGATGTTGAGTTGTGCATGTGAGTGTTTCTCTCGAGTGCCTCTACTATGTTCTACTTCAATATGTATTTGGTGCTCTTTATGGCGTATGATGTGTTGGATCTTTGGTCATTGGGTAATGCATTGTAATGTGTACGGGTATTCTATTGTGTTTAATAGGTATTCTATTGTGTTTAATCCCTTGTGATGGTTTGATGTGTTTTGTGCTATGATATTTTATGCAATGTGAGTGAAATGACGTAGAAAATATTTTTTTGAAATATATTTTATTGTAAGAATTTTTTGGTGACATTTTAAAGTTGTTGAATTTAAAAATTCATGGCCGACATTCAACTAACCCTATGAGTTAGGTTGTGTACCCTCATAAACTATTTAATTGCATACCTCTTGAAACACTCTTTGAAACTTTACATTTCAAATGTATCTTAATGTTTTTTACGTTATTGGGTTGGTTGTTGTAGATAAGTATTGAATAAAAATTTGTGTTTTACCTTTGTCTACACCATGATTCCCAACTCAACAATGAGTTGCATTTCTGAGAAGCTTCGTAACGCTATTTGAAAAGAATATCAAATTTTAAAAAAAAATAAAATTATATATATATATATATATATATATATATATATATATATATATATATATAAAAAAANTATATATATATATATATATATATATATATATATATATATATATATATAAGAAAAGCTTCTATAACGATTTGAGAAGAATATAAAAAAAAAAAAAGAGAAAAGCTTCCTAAAACTATTTGAGAAGAATATCAAAAGAGAAAATAAAAAATATCAAATAGAGAGGAGGGGGAGGTTGATGAGTTAATACTAGTGGGACTTTCAACAATTGATTAACAATAAAGCTATATCTTCAACAAAAGTGTCCAAACAACCTCATTACTAGGTAGGGGGAGGTTGATGAGGTAATACTAGTGGGACTTTCAACAATTGATTAACAATAAAGCTATATCTTCAACAAAAGTGGTCCAGACAACCTCATTACTAGGTATAAACACTGCATTAACAATGAAGCATTGTCCACGTAGTTTAGAAGTCAAATCAATCCACATACACATTGTTTAGTGTTTAGTTTGAAATGAAAATTTTCAACCTATTGCAAGAAAGGTAATCAAGACATATGCACCCACTTGGGTTTCATGGATAAATAGGATTTGCCTTCATGTTTTTTTTAGTCTAATTTGTGAAACTCAAGACTTCGGATCTTTTGTTTTAATTCTCAAAAATGCTCTATGAAGCTTTTCCTCAATAAAATTGTCATTTGTTGTATTTTTCATTAAATAAAACAAGGACCCCTTCCTTTTTGTTTAGAATAGCTTGTGTTTTGCTCATTATCACTTATCACTTATTTCCCTTTTTGTTTAGTTAGGATACAATACAATGAGCTTTTATTGTCTTAGGTTTAGGTTTTATTGTCAAGTGAGTTTTATTTAAATGTCTTATAGGGCCTATTTATGTTGGATTTGTCTAATACTGGAATTTGTCAATTTAAATTTTTGGAATATGGTTGAAACTGTTTGATTCACCTAGAAGATGAGTAAGAAAATGCATTTTCTACGTTTGGTTCCATAAAGCTGAAATTGGAATAAGGTTAATTTTTTAAAGTTTTAAATTTTTCTTTTTTTAATTTATTTTTATTAATTTATTAAACATACGATGACCAAAGTCGTCGAAGCCCTAAAAAATCAAATGGTAGAATTTTCCTTTTTAATTCAACACAACATGGACTTCAAATTTTATCAAATTTGATTCACCCCCAATTCCTATTTAAGTGGAATTGGAATTCATTTTCCAATTCCACCTTTTTAGATGGAAGATTCAAATCCTGGGTTTAGGGGTAAACTGGAATTAACAAATCCCTATTCCCTTTTTATATTTTGGCAATGTCAATTCCGAAATTTGACAATGCCAATTCCAGATCAATTCCACCAAACAAACGAGCCCTTTAGTGAGGCCTGTTTGGGTGCTGGAATACCACATGCTAGATATGGTCAATTCTAGAAGATACATATCTTGGAAATGATTTCTGGAATATGGGTTGGACCCGTTTGGTTCACCCGTAAGATGACTAAGAAATGCATAAATAATTTTAATTGTTTATTTCTTAATTTTTTTGAATATAGTGTGTATATACACACACATACACACGTGTATATATATATATATATATACACACACACACACACGTGTGTGCATATATACACACATGTA
>MU226533.1:1446875-1459090 GCA_018584345.1 Thuja plicata
ATATATATATATATATATATATATATATATATGTTACATGTGTATATGTATATATACACTTTTTGAATCTCAACAATTCGAATAATAGGGTGATCCAACCATTCTTTCTGACATATTATCCATCTTGCTAAATTCTGGTTAATTGCATCTTGCATTAAATTATTCAATGTTGTTTTGATTCATGTGTATATATACACACACATATATGTATATATACACATGTATATATACACACGTACACATATATGTATATATACATGTGTGTATATATATACACATACACATGTATATATACATGTGTGCGTATATACATACATACACACGTGTGTACACACATGTATACACATACACACGTGTCTATATACACACACATTTGTATATATGTACATACACACATTTACACACCTATCATGTCACGGATCCGATGAGATATTAAATTTGCTTTTGTAAAAATTGGAATTGGAATTCGAAATTCTAATTCCACCTATTTAGGTGGAAAATTGATATGCCCATTTTGGGGCAAAATTACAATTTCGTAATTTCAATTCCATTTTTATTCATGGACCCAAACATGGAATTTGGCATTATCCGAAATTAGATAATGCCAATTCCAATCTAATTCCAGCGCCCAAACAGACCCTCGGATATTTGTCATTTTAAGAAAGTCTATTTTAAGAAATTCATAGACTCATAAACTTTTCAAGGATTTGCATTTTCAACTCTTGTCTTAACCTCTCAAAGTCCTTGTCATTTTTGCAAAGTGTCTTTTAAGATGGTGCAAATGTTGATTTCTTTGAAAATGTTAGTCCTTGTCATTTTTGCAAAGTGTCTTTTAAGATGGTGCAAATGTTGATTTCTTTGAAAATGCTGCTTTGATGAGTTTTCATGTATAATTAGACATATGATGTATCAATAATTAATAATTAATAAATATTTGACATTGTCTAAACCTCCAAACGTCTAGATCTTTCTAGCAAAGCTTCCTTTGATTAGTCAAAATGTATATTTTTCTTTTCAAATTTGATGTTGTGAGATCTTTGAATTATTTTAGAACATGCTTTTATTTGCATTCTTAATCATGCTAAAAATATTAAAATTTTATTTTTGGAAGTGTTAACGGTGAAAAGGATACTAGATATGTCACCAAATGATAATTCCATAGGTCAAATCCATTTTCAAGTCCTTTTCTCCCAAAATGGTAAATATTATAAATAGAGAGGTCGTGGAGGTAAAAAACAATACAAAATTATAGATATTTGAATAACAACTTCCACTTGTTCCAAACTTCTTGATTTCCACTTGTTTAGTTGAATTCTCGCTAAAGTGTATGCATTGTTATAAACTTTTTCTCTTGCATTAATGAATGCACGTGTCAGGTTCATAAGGTCTTAAACTGAGTTTAATCAATTATTTGATCACTTCGCAATCATAATCTTTCGAGCTCAAACATTATCTATCACCCTGGTAACCTGCAAACACAAAAGAAATGAATTCAAGCACCAATTCGACATAAGAGCAAGGGTCTCATGAGCCATAAAACAAGTGAAAGGCAAAATTGAAGTTAAGAAGCTTGACAGTTGGCTAGGGTTTCCATGCTTTTATCTTTTCAAAATTACAACTTCTTCGAGTGTTCATCTAGTAAGTCGATTTTCCATTTAGCTTAAACGAGAAGATTCAAAGTCGGAAATATTTTAAGTTTCTTTGCAGATTCAAAATCCTATTGTAGATTCAAAACCCAACGTTACGAGAAGCAGAATATTGATACTAAAATTTAACCCTAGTTCATAGTTTCAATTGACAAATTCAAAATCAAAATTACCTAGGCAAACGATTAAATCCTTATATAATGAAAGCCAATTGATGCCCTAATAGTAAATATTAAGTTATAAAATGTGAATGTGTTTAGTGTGTAGAGATTCAAAGTTGGAAATATTTTAAGTTTCTTTGCAGATTCAAAATCCTACTGTAGATTCAAAACCCAACGTTACGAGAAGCAGAATATTGATAGTAAAATTTAACCCTAGTTCATAGTTTCAATTGACAAATTCAAAATCAAAATTACCTAGGCAAATGATTAAATCCTTATATAATGAAAGCCAATTGATGCCCTAATAGTAAATATTAAGTTATAAAATGTGAATGTGTTTAGTGTGTAGACCTAGGTCAAATCCTTGGAAAAAAGATCAATTGAAAACATAATGAAGAAGATTCATTAGGAAGAGTGAATTTCAAAAAGGTTATAAAAAGGAGGTATGGTCCCTCCTTTTTTCTTAACCAAATTTCATGACAAAGAATAATCCAAAAGGATGTTATTCTGTTAAATTTTGAAGAGACGGAATTCTTGTCAATGAACTCCTAGGAACCCCGCATAAAGGTGGGGAAGCAAAGCTTGGCTGAACAATATTAGTAGACTTAAATTGCAAAATTGAAAGATTTTGGTGCTGAGTTGATTTTTGAGGACCTTCAGTTGTGTGTATTTGCTCTACAATATACTGTTTGCTCTTATATATGAAGAACAATATTTCTCTTAGTGTTGTCTAGGATGCATGTAACCTACTCTCCGAGGAATGCCTGCTTCTGTAGAAGTTGCATGCATAAATTTCAATGCCTTGCTTTGTATTGCCATAAGTCAAAGAAAGCTTGTGTTCTATTTTAGGAAGACTGAATTACGATATTTTGCGAAGTATTCCTACAGAAAAAGATCATGCGTTAAGAATGTGAAGTCCTCAAGAGTTCAATGGGCATCTTAGAGGATGGTTGCTGGACTACGTAACAAGCTCTTCTACTACGGAGATGGATAGAGGCCGAGTCCACAAGTTTCAGTCGAGATGGTTTTGTTGTTATGAAGCCTGAGTAGTTGTGTCCATGGTGTTCTGAGTCTTGTGGGAGTCTACTTGGGGAAGTTCTTGCATAACAGTCTGATGGATTTGGTGACTGCTAGAAAAAAGGGGGCCTAGACTAGTAGGCACTTGCCTAAGTTGGAAACAGTAGCCGAGAACAATAAGAGGGTATTGCTCGAAATCGGCAGCCACATCAATAGAGAAGTTGGTCCTGTGATGACTGTGCTAAGGGTTTTTGACGTCAATCATGGCTTAGAGAAGTCATTGTTGTCCAGTCCATGGTCCAACATATGGAGCTACTTGAAATGCGGTGAATCAGCTAGAGGAGGCACTTGCCTTCTTTTGAGGAGGCCAACACTTTGAAGATGGGGAAGGATGCAACATAAGATAGATACTCAGTAAGTTTGGGGTGCTTGTCGATCAAAGATTGATATCCAATAGTTCAGAGGGGGATCCAAAATGTAGAAGTTCAACATCATACCTTTACAAGGGCGATGAGACACTTCATGTGCAAATGGCGTCCAATGATGTGAAAACTTGGATGATAGCTAGGTGACTATACCTATGGTTGGGGAGCGGCTTGTAGAAGTCTTACTGGTCTGTGAACTGTTTTCAAAAGAAAAACTAATGCATGATATATTGTTATATGTTTTTGGTCAATTTAATGTTGTGGCATTTAGAGGAGGTGTTGGAATACACTCCACAAAATTGTTGGTTGTTGGTTGTTGGTTGTTGGTTGTTGGTTGTTAGAACAAGTGTTAATAAGGAACTGCAGATTTAAGGTTGAGTCCCAATTCATTGTCTTTAGTCCAGTTTTTTGTCAAACAACTACAGTTAGCTGCAAAATGTTCAACTTTTTTTAGGAAGATTGTTAGTTCTTCCATGCCTATAAAATTGTAACTTGTTGATTAATAAATCAATTGTATAATTTGAAGTTCTGTTGTGTTCTATTTTTTGTTTCTTGTTTTTTGATTTATGTATCGATTCTATTTTTTTGCCATGGATGTTCTACTTCATCAACATAGTATTGCACAATCAAGAAATGATCCATTGGTAACAATTGATAAATGGCAATCTCCATGAGCAGTTAACCAGAGTAAAGGACATAAGGTGATTTAACATGACCTCTTATTTTATTTATTCCTTGACAAAATAGACCATATATATTCTAAATTGACAAAGAAAGGCATAATAGACATAGGACAGAATCATGAAAAAGCTTATGATTACTACCCATAATTGTAGTATAAGTATTCAATTAAGAACTATAAAATGGTAAGGGAAGCCTACCATTTATGTAATAAGAATCTCAGGTGGTGGTCTAAAAAAGCGGCTACCGTTGAATGCTTCCCATATTATTAGCTAGTATGGCAATTGATTCATCTAGTCCCCTAAATTCACCTACAAAAGGATTGGAGATTTTTTGGAGTACTTTAGAAGCACTACATGCACAATTTCTACAGTTACAGGATCAAAGGGAATAGACAAGGCATAAGTTCCAACAACTGCGTGTAGCACACATCACCGGGCTTCTCAAGGATGCGCATAAGGTAGCACAGCAAAATCAAATACCCACCACTATCCCAGAAGCAGAATGTCTTTTGATACAGATCAATGTGCAGAACCAACTATTGCAGCAGGTCAAGGCACAATGAGACAACACTAGACAGCATTTTGTGAGGGGCTTGTGATTTTGGCATGGATAAGGCAGAGTTAAAGCAGGTCAAGTAAATCCTACTGCAAACCACCACAAGGAGGTTGCGGAGATCCTAGTTGAAAAGGCATCATCCATAATAGTATTAGAATGTAAGGGGAACATTCCACCAGCTAGATATTTGTATACGAAAAGATACGATGTAATAGAGAGGAGGTAGGCAACAAGAAAGAATAGAAGGAAGATATAAGGATATAGAGAAGCTAAACAAATATTGTAAAAGAGTAAACCCCTGAACATATGTACATGGATGACAAAAGGTAATATAGACATATCTGGAGTTACATCTATTGTGTGTTATTATTTATGACAATTTGTTTTGCTTATTTCATTCTGTTAACTAATTAATGCAAGGTCCAAACTAACTCTTTACCACTCTCATATCACTGAGTCTGAGGTATAAATACAACACAGAAAATACTTGGGGCTCAATACTTCAGTCTATGTTAGCCCAGTTTCTTGCTAACATGCATAACAAGCTAGCAACTCCAAATCCAATGTCAAATACCTATAAAGTAACCAATTTCGATTAAGTGTACAGAAAAAATATACGAAGCTGTAAATTCTGCTTCAAAGACCAAAATTTTGACAGTAAATTTGCAATTTGTGCTACATTTTGTCAAGCTGGCTTATTTCAATTCAAACTTACAGCATTGTATCATTTTAGCTTGTTAATCTAATGATACATATGATGTACCACATGTATGTGTGTTGCTATAACTCACCTGAACCCCACTGCTTGTTTGGCATATCTGAGGTGTTCATTGGAACTATGGAAATATATCCTTGGAAAAAAAATTTGGGAGACAAATAGTTGATTTGACTTTAGATTTCCAGGTCATTGCCCTTAAATTAAGTATGACTGCGATGGATCAACTTGGAAGTAAGAATTTCGGAAAAAAAAAGGACTCAATCAAATCCTGCAGCCATCCTAGCCATGGAGAATTTAATATAAAAATCTAGCAGGTTTGAAGGTTGAGAGCTGTGTCGAAAAATAATAAGTGGAATTTCCAAGACAACAGTCTGAGTTAAAGAGTGAAGCGACCTTATACCCTACATGATATACGATTTCAGATTGAAAGGATACTTCACATGGCAGAAATTGCCCCCCATCTTACAAATTTTGGAAGCTTAATTTCCACAAAAGGGATTTATATCCATAGAAGGTTCTGAGCAGGAACTACAACATCCACACAAATACCCAGCATGAAAATAAATGATATTGAACATGGCTGCAATTGCCCCTAATATTACAATTTAAGAAGCTTAATTGACACCAACAGGAATTCTGTCAATAGAGGGTTCTATTACAGAACAACAAAATCCAAACAAATACATTAGCATTGGTATCATTATTAGCATTTTTAGTGGATCTGAATTTATTGCTTTCTCTTAGGCTGCCTACACAAAAGACAACAAAATGCCTTGGACAATATTTCTGCCATGTCCTTATAAGTAGCATAATCCATACCTACCATTTGGGAATTCTTCAAACAAAAGGAAACAAGGAAAAACGTTATTGTAAAACAAACCAGTAATGTTCAAGAGAATTTTAGCAGAAAAAATTGCATGATCAATAGGATTAGATATATCAGAAGCTGGATATTAGAAAGACCAAATTACTGAGCGATGGTGGGTTTTCAGCACAAAAACTGTCACATTCTCCAAAAAACCATTTACAAAATGCTTTTGAAGCTTTCATTGGTCTCATTTCATAATGAATTGGGGTCTGCCTGTGACCAGATACAGATACAACGGTAAAGAAATCCATTTTTAATCATGGATGCTGCATTCAAGATGCAGAGTATGTCAACAAAGATCACTCTGCAAAAAAGACTTCAATGTTTCAATGATGAAAACTTTATTTAGCAAGATAAAGAAAGATTGTTGTACAAGAATGGGGTAAAAGCATCCCCCCTGTAGGTGAAAAGAATCATAATTATAAGCCTCACGGTCCCCACTCCCATCCCACAAATCACAACTCTTATAAGTGGAACAATTCAACAGATCACCAGAGCTATAGCCAATGACATGGATTTTCACATGCGTAAGTTCAATATGCATATGTTTGCTTGCATGAGTTCTATACGCATATACAGATATGTATCTCAAAGGGAACTATCTATTTGTTTCTATTTCTTTTTACTATCAAATCAATCACAACTACGCTAATGTTGTATCCACTTCCCAGTAGATGAAGAGAATCATAATTATAAGCCTCATGGTCCCCATTCCCCATCCTATGAATCACAACCCTTAACAGTGGAGCAATTCAACAGATCACACAGGGCTATAGCCAATGACCTTGATTTTTGCTTGCGTAAGTTATACATGCACATGCAAATATCTATCTCAAAGAGCACTATCATCTATTCCTGTTCCTTCATACTTTCAAATCAACCAAAACCAAACTAACGTTATGTCCACTTCCCCATCCTACAGCCAATTTTGTAGAATGATCAGCTACTGCACCAACAGAGTATCTTCTTTAATACCCTTTGAATGATGAGGTCTACAGCCACTCGGACATTTTATAACAACTTCACAGACAGTATCATTTGACAGAACATCCCATGGACCATCACTAGCAAAAATAAGGCACTCATCTTCATGTGTCTGCTCTGTACATGTTGCTTCTGGTTCAGAAATCACACACTGTTTCAAGAATTAGTCCCCTGTAGCCAAAACACTATCACTTAAAAGGGCAATCAAATGGAAATTAATCTGTGGTTTACATCTAAATACTAATTTACATCTTCTACTAAACAATTATCCATAGTTTTACCACAGGGTTTGGTCAAGCTTTCATAACAGATTTGATCTTCATCTAAAATTGGACCAGAATTCACCACACAAAATTCCATGAGCAAGCATTGTACTTTTGTGACTCTCTCGCACTGTGCATTGACCAGATTCATCAAAAACAGAAAATGAACTTAGAATTAAAGCCTCGCTACAAATTGGTAAACTGCTTGAACTACATCTTGCTGACTATTGCAACATAACCTTATCCTTAACATGTAGAACAAAACAAAAAACCTTGCAATTTTACCATAAATGATAAAATCTATTAGAGAATCAATGGAAAGGCTACAGCATCAACTTTTGGGACCCGGATGTTTCAATGAACATCTTGTATACATCTAAAGATTCTAAACAGTAGGAACAGCTACAATTTAGGAAGCAAATTTCCAGCCACAGGCGAGGAAATGGAGCAGAAATTATGCAGCTACTGCACTAACATTTTGTTGCCAGATGGCTCCAGATCAATCCTCGCTCCCAAAGTTTTTGCCAATTGGATGGAATTTCCATTTTAAAATTTCACCAAGAATTATGTGAGAATTCAAATAGAGCGAGATATTTAAAACAAGCAGCAATTAGAACAATATGTGTGAGCACTCACAAAAACAAAACAACCTATATGTTTTCTTTGTGTCCTTAAACAATTCATGAACCAAAAAAATAGTATACTATGTTTCAAAAACAAACTAATTGCAACTCAGTCAAAATTATTGACTGGTACAAAATTAGGTCCCAAGAAATAGCAAGAAAGTTGAAACTTCCAACACGATATTCATTCCTGAAAATAACACATTGAGCAGCAGCTTCAGTAGGGCCTATTTCATCCTCACTCAAGCTACGGTACAATAAGCTTGAAAAACCCAATTAATAATACCGAAACTTCATAGAACATTCACCTTTTGAATGTAGAAGATTGAAAACCACAATTAACAATACATACATTTCACAAAACAATCACCTTTTGCATTAGCATCTGGACGTTGATATTTGCGGAAAAATTGTGTCCATGAATATATGAGTCTGACATACTTAAAATTATTCGGAAACACAATAAATTCAGATGCTTGCAAAATATGAACATTGTGCTCCAAAACAGAGAACTAACCAACTGAAGATGGGGACGGAAGATTTTGGGTGTGTTTTGTAGGGGGCTGCCTTGGCAGTCCCCCTATTTGACTTATTCCAGCCTCAACAATAGCACAAGAACAAATTTAGAATCTGTGAAGCCTAGTGAGGTGTAAATGGTGGTGTGTAGAAAAACAAGTGCCCCAGAGATATTCTATGCAATGGTGGTGTGTAGGTGCAATTGTGAAAAAGAGAGTTAATGAAAATAAGAAAAATTAGAAATTAGAAAGGATAGTTTTAGGGAAAGGATCTGCAACAAGAGAATGGTGAAGGGCTTTTTCTGATGCCATGGCCTAAATGTTGCAGTGTTGTGGATTCGCATTGGGCGTGTGGCAAGCACTCACCCATGATCAGGCAACCACATGTCCAAAAAGGGGTTCACCTGCAATGAAGCTCTCATGGGATGAAAAACCCCAAGGAAATCACTCAAAAATTTTAAAAACCCGAACGAATGGCACCTACCAACATTAAACGTGAAGTTTTTGTCCCACCAGAGCGCCACTAAAAGTGAAGCCCCTCATGAACACATAACGTGGCTACCCAACTGTGGTTGGGTCCCAGACATGTATACACACTTGGAGTCTGCACCACCCCAGCATTTAGGCTGGACCTTCATAACCCACCATGCTCCACAAAGCTCAACCTCTAGAACTCAGGTCTAATACTAAGGCCACCAGTTCACCAAAGGCACGGACTATTAATGAATGGCGCCTATTGGCATTAAGGGTGTGGCTTTCATCCCACAAGAGTGTCATTGCAAGTGAGCCCCCTCATGGACATGTGGCTGCCCAATCATGGGTGGGTCCAACCCTAGGTAGACGCCCAACAGGAATCCGCACCACTGCAGCCTTTAGACTGGAACATCACATTTGGCAATGGCAACAAAGGAATAGTGAGAAAATGGAAGAAACTATGGCTTAGGAGAGGCAATTGGAGGAGCAATGAGGATAAAAATAGAGTGGGAGGGATTCAAGGAGATCTATGGCTTTCTGGCGCAATGGGGGCTTCCAATGTTCAATACTCAATCTTCTAGCTTGCTTCCTTCAATAAACATGTAGTCTCCTTTGACATGTACCTCCAACTACCATGTCCATCTGCATGAAGCAAGTAGACATGACTTTGCTCCAATGACAGAAGTCTCTTGAAAATGAAGATGGCTCCTACTCCTCAGCAAGAGTGGTGCAGTCAACAATGGGGGGGCAATAAAGGGCAGCCTTAGCCTTGCAGCAAGACCCCCCACAACAGCACTTCTATGGACACAAGATGAGGTCTATCACTTATAAACAATCTGATCTTTTTGATGTCCTACTCTGACAACAATGTAGAGGAAAACTCTGTGAGTTTAAGCATACGCACTAAAAACCTTGACAAGCTAATTTTTAAGGATACAAAAACTATTATTCACTCACTAATATCAGACACAATACTCATCAAAAGAGAAATTTAGTGATCTGGAATCGGAACCTAAATCACGAACCTATTAGTTTACTCTAGCTGATTTTTACACCAAAACAGTGACACCAACACGTAAAGGAGATAGCTAAATTTATTGATCTTTGTATAACATTTTTTACAGCAAGTTTCACGTAGAAATTCTGATGGTCTCCCCTTACAAAACTCATATTTTAAGACTCCAAAACCCATAAAAACACCGTGTGAACAAATTGACTGAATACCAACTAGTGACAGAAGCCACAATCTACAATTCTGTATCAATATTATCTCCTCCCTGCAAAACCACAACCCCTCTCAATCTTCAATATGCAGCACCAATCTCTGCAAAAACAACTTCAAAGATGATTACTTCTCAATCTGAGGGACACGGATCAGAGTTCTGAGCCCTAGTGACTTTCTAGTGTTGTGGTCTTTATACCCCAAACTAAGGAGCGTGTAATTAGATCCACACAGAGGATTATCTGTTTACCAGAACAAGAATATAACAATATATATTGAAATTTGAGACTCAAAACTATGTGTATTCATTTAGTACATCATACATATCCTTATGACTCTATATATATACATTCATATCATTAACATTCCTTTTATGCCTATCTGTATCTTTTCCCTATATTCACCTTACTACCGGTGAATGTATCTTTCGATATACTTTATTTACAAGGTGGGACATGAACCCTACAAAATATCCCTAGCCTACATGCTATGTTCCAACTCGTGTGCTCCGCGAACTTGATGCAGCAAGATCTCTGGATGTCTCTCATGTCCTTTTCCTGCCAACATCATCCCCTCTTCAAAACCTTGACTTGCCCTTGAGTCAACTTTGTCATGTTGGAAGGATGTCCTTGTGTATGTCTTGAAGGCTCTCAATATTATTATCCCACTGCTTTTTTGCCAAATTGTAGTTGATTGATGTGAATTTGGAGCTGTAACAGTTGCTTTTTGCTTCCGAAACCATGTTGTGTATTTGAATGTTCTAGGATAAGTGTTGTGCCTCTAGTAGGATGCTGGTAATATGAACCAACCTTAGACTAACCACTTCCCTCAACAAATGAAACCAGTTCCAGGTTTTGTCTCTTTGCGACTGCGATTGTCAATACTCGTTATGTAAGGCTTCAATACCTACCCGGTCCCCAATATCCAAGTCACTTAGTGCCTCGTAATCTACGGATCTTTGGATTTTTTATAACTCTAAAGTGTCCATCTGAGCTTTTATTGGGGTGACAACATTTGGCCATTCTAGGGAAAATTGGTATAAACTATTTACATCCACTTCCCTCAACAAATGAAACTGGTTCTAGGTTTTGTCCCTTTGCGACTGCAATTGTCAATACTTGTTGTGCAAGGCTTCAACACCTACCTGGTCCCCGCCATCCAAGTCACTTAGTGCCTCGTAATCTACAGATCTTTGGATTCTCTATAACTATAAAGTGCCCATCTGAGATTTTATTTGGGTGGCAACATTTGGCCATTCCAGGGAAAATTGGTATAAACTATTTACATTCACCTTTGTATTCTTCACTGTATTGATGTGATTATCCAGTGCAGGGCGCACAACAGCACACTTGTTCCTTTCTTCATCCATTCATTCCTTTTGAATATTTCATGTGACTTGTTTTATCGTTTACTTTTGTAGTGTTGCATCCTTAATCACCCCATCAATCAACAGACTTAGGTGTACCAATAAGGGCCCGTTTGGTTGAGGGGTGGAATTGGAATTGAACGGGAATTGGCATTTCCGAATTCCCAAAATGTTCAATTCCCTGTTTGGTTCCAAAATTAAAAATTGGAATAGGGTTAGGCGAATTCTAATTTTGGGCCTTTTTGAGCATTCCACAATTCCCCCTCAGGACCTGGAATTGGAATTGAAAATTGGAATTGGAATTGAGAGTATTATTTTGTGAAGGAAAATTCATTCCCATTTTTGTGTTAATATTATATTGCTATCAGAATGTATATATAAATCTGTGTATATATACACATGTATATATATGTGTGTATATACATGTGTGTATATATACATGCATGTATATATACATATGAGTGTATATACACACATGTACATATATAGTATAGATACATCTATGTATATATACACGAGTGCATATACACACATGTATATACACGTGTGTATATACACACGTGTGTATATGTGTGTATATATACACACATGTGTGTGAATATACATGTGTATGTATATACATGTGTGTGTATATACTCTTGTGTGTATATATACATACATGTATATATATAATATATATACATGTATGTATATA
>MU226533.1:1459513-1474028 GCA_018584345.1 Thuja plicata
GAACCAAACAGGACAGCCATATTCTAGAATTCATTTTGAGAATAGCACAAACCTAGAATGGATTCAATTCTAGAATTGGCAATTCCAGCATGCACAAATTCCGCCAACCAAACGGGCCCTAAGGATTGAGATTGCACCCATGGGATCTGAAGAATTTGGCTTTGTATTTCCTTCACTGGATCTTCTAATTGATCAGAGCTCTCCACATGTTGCTTTAAGATCTCCTCCCTAGGCAGTTTGGCGTAAAATTTCCCCTAGTTGAAATTTGTGCAATGGGGAGAAGTTGCCTAGGTCCACTTGAGATCCTACTAAAGGCAATTGGAATAGTTGTGGAGAAGCCACTGGTCAAATTTGCTTCTGCTTGGACAAAAAGTCCTTTATGGACTGCATAAAGGAATGTTGCGAAGGAAAGTGTGTCAGACTAAGGAGGCTGAGAGGAGTATTCTGAAGAAGTTGCTCAACAATTTGCTTCTTTCTCACGCAGTTGTTGGTATACTTTTATGGTTGCATCTGTGATCTCCACTTATTTCCTATTTTAGTTATCTCTGACTTTTCCACATCTATTTGCCTATCCTATGTTTAGACCGAAGTTCCTTTGTCTGCATTTCCATTACCATTTACTTCTATCAATGTGTGATGGTAGAGGCTACTTCTTCAATCGCCAATTCTTTTAGCTTCTCCTCTTCTTTAACGGGTTTTTTTATCTTTTGAGCCTAAGTGTGGTAACTAGGGGCTCTGGGAACTAGTCCATACCGGTATATTTTTGTGGTGTCTTCTCATAAACCTCCTTCTGTGATAGGTCGATGTACAATTTGATGTAGGAGCATCTTGGTCCTTGGTAATCTTGCATCATCCAAAAACAATCGGTGTTCTAGTGGACTCTTGTTACCAGTTTTGTGTTTGTTTCTGTTCCGGGTCATTGGTTGGGTGATTGTTGGCTCGGTGAAGTTCTGTGGATCTTCAAAAGGTGTAGTCATGATATGATGTTCATGAGGTCATTAGGAAGCTTGTCCTATGATAGCAACTCGTTGGAATTACCGTGCTCGAGTTATGTTGGATTTTGTGACTCGATGTATGGAGTTTCTGGTTCCAGGCAGTTTTCTGAGATATGGTGAGCGGTCGGTCTGTAGAGATGTTGGGCAGGAGCGATGAAAAGGGTTTGTTCCTTATTGTTTATAAGTTCTATGTCTATGATAGCGCTTCTTTTGGTAGAGTAGTTTGTGAGATACTACTATTTTCTCTATCAATTGATGTTATTCTTCATGATACTGGTTCTTGGAGTTAATTGGTTTATTGATCGAGGTTGCGGTCGTTATTCTGATCGTTGGTGATGATTGGCGTGATTTCCTGTGGATCTATGCATGGCCGACTTTATTTGTTGGATAAGTCCTCGAGAAATAATTATATGTTATATTTAATTTGGGTTAAGGCTAACTAAGTTTAAAACGTTTCTTAGGATATGTAAAGTTGGTTGAGACCAACCTATTGGTGGTTTTGTATAAATTTAGAGCTTGCACTCATTTGGAAAAGAGGAATAAGTGGGGAGAAGGGCGGAAAAGCAGAGAAGCTGCTAGAGGATTGCTCTGAGACTTAGGAAGATCTAGGGATAGGTCTGAGTTAGGTTTTCTTTGTACTTGGCCTAAACCGGGAAGGCCTTACAGCCCAGCATGTATAACGAAATTCTGAGTAATAAAACTTGTTTGGATGCAAATCATGTTGTTCTTGTTTGTATCTTGTTGATTTCCGTTGTGTTGATAAATGCTGCAAGGAATTGACATCTCCTTTGGGGATTTTGTGTCCTTGACTGAATCATAATTGGTCTTCATTCAATAAAGGCGCAACTTCAGGGATCAATGTGTCCTTGGGGAAGGGAATCTCCTCTGGTATTGTTTGTTCTTCTTTGTCAATTTCTACTATTGGTCGTGACACTTCTCTCCGTGTTTTTATTTCCTCCTTTTTCCCCTCCTTTCCACACTCATTTGTAATAGTACCTCTAATGCTTTTTCTTTGGATGATCCTTTCTTTAGTGGTGTAGTTGGTAATCTTCTTTTCCATGGCCAGCCACTCTCTTCGGGGGTGGGCTCTGTGGAGAGATTTTCCATGTGTCATCTTCCAAGCTGTCTAGGGGTGGATTCACTGTGCTCTTTCAGATCTTTGAGAGATATCCTCCCACTTATCATGTAGCTTTTCTTTGTTTTTCTCCAAATGCTCGACAGACTTTGTTTCGGCAACGAAGTCCATGTATTCCAGCTTTTAGGGTGTCTCTCTACCTTAGGGTCCTTGAGAAGGCTTAACAAGTTGGCCACATAGGACTCTATCTTTGCACCAATTATCTCATACAACAATGGAGGTATCGATGAGGTTCGGGGTTCTACGGCCTCAGTCTTTATCCACTATCCTCATATACTTCGAGACCATGTCATAAGAGATTCTCCACCTATCTTGCATTCTTTGTTGAAATAACTTAACCCCCAATATATGGTTGTGAAGCAGGTGTCATCATGGAAATGCTCAACATCATCTTGTACCTATGCCGCAATATGCATAGTAGAGGCGGTAGTTAAGCCTTGTCAGTTGGTAAAATAAGCTTTGTATGAAATCACCATTGTTGCATATTTTATAGTTGACTTGGTGATCTTGGTTATATCCAAGCTTTTCCCATCAAAGGTTTGCCCTAATAAGCTTTGTGACCTCAGCATTCTTAATAGCATTTTTCAAGAGAATCTCCCCCTGTGCCCATAGCCTAGTTACTGCTCAATCGCCTCCTTAGTGATCTAGTAAGGTTTATCTAGGTAGACATAACCGGTTGAACACTGTGGAGCCATTCGCGTGAACTCTGGAAATTCCCTCCAAACGTCTAGCTTCTTCTCTCCTGTCCGGCTATATTGTGGTAAGTAATTGTTTGTGGCGGGCTGTAAAAAGGTTACCCTAAGCTCTTCAAACTTGCTATGATCAATCTCTACCATTTGAGCATGAATATACTTATGAATATCCCCTGAGCATATGATGTATGCAAGTACCTTACAGAATGTGCCATTCGGATTAACCTTCATTTCTTTATAGGGAAACTCTTGTGTATTAGGGTGAGGTTTCTCTATAGCAATAACAAGAATAGGGGTGGCTATATCGATAGTTGTAAGGTGTAGCAATGAAATGGTGAAGAGTAGCTAGGGTTTGAGAGTAAAGAACTTAGATTGCAAGAGCAGGGCAAATGCAATAACGAGAGTAAAAAGGAGAGTGGTAGTGTGGTGGAGAGAAAAGATTTACAAAATCCCCTAAGAGCGCATTTATTGTTGTAGTCGTTTATTCCTTTTTCTCATAGTTTATTGCCAGTTAAGTTTTCCTAGGCTCTATTTTTCCAGCCCTTTATTCTATCTACCTACTTTTAGTATAATATAACTAATTAAATATAGATTCCCTTACATAAGGTAATATTTATTATACTCCTTCCCTATACCAAATCGAATGTTGCTAGGGTTAGTATGCAAAATTAGCATTTTGCCTTTTGATTTTTTGGCTAACTTCTGAGCGGTGACCTTGTTGTATCCAGTTTGTATCTTGCTCCTTTCATTATCATGAGTGGCCTTATCCCCACCTTATGGCTTATTCTAAATCTCCAAGATAAGGTTATTGTACTCCTTCCCTGTACCAAATCGGGTTTTGCCAAGGTCAGTATGAAGAATTGGGGTTTTCCTTGTGATTTTTTGGCTAATTTCTAAGTGGTGACCTAATTGCATCCTATTTGTATCTTGCTCCTTTCATTATTATGAGTGGCCTTAACCCCACCTTATGGATTATTCTAAATCTCCAAGATTCAGTTGGTGATGTATATTTAGTAATTTTGCATGTACCTTTAACTTGTCTAAGACAAGGTATTTCGAGTGGTGTCTTTAGGTTATTTTTCTTATTTTGTGGTACCTTAGAATGCTTTGTATTGCTTTGCGGAGGTTTAAGGGGTTTGCCATGTACTAGAAATGCACTCTGGAACCCATAAACCTTCCAAGATGTTAATTCTTGTTCCCCCTGCATCCAGGCACTGTCAGTGTTGTCATTGTTACTATCAAGTTCAATTTCTCTAGAGCTATTGGGATTTTCTTCAACTTCTATATTTAGCAATTTAGAATTTTGGAGATAGAGTAGAGGTTTTTTACATCTTTTTGTGCTACCTCCTCCACATATGCCCTATATTATGGTTCTCCAAGTGGAATATCAACTATTTTGCTATCATCTGTAAAAGAGAATTCTTCTTTGCCATTAAGTTCACAAACCATCTCAATCCTAATAAGGCTCTAAAGGTGTTTAAGGGTTCTTTCATCTCACAGCTTCAAAATCAACAATTTATTTTAGGTATATGATATTGACTTCAACACTCTTCCAGGTACCAAATGTTTTCATCCCAAAGTCGTCTACGAAGCTTATGTTCATGGATGTTTTTACAAGTTGAGGCCTCCAAGTTTCTGTCAGGTAGATGACAGTAAGATATTTGGATATGCCTCGAGATTTACCATGACATTTCACCTTATTATCATTGAGATGCACATCGATGAACAAGGGACCATTCTTCCAGTTCCGGTCCTCGAACAATTGGCTAACCTGCTATTACTTATGTTTGTTCCAATATTTGTCCAATTGTTTCAACTTCACTACTAGTTCTTTTTGTCATGCTAGAGAGGCCAAATCCTTAAACATTCTTACTTCTTCAGTAAAGCAGGTTGCTTCACCTTGTTGTTGCTAAGTGATATGCTATTTGGCTTTCTCTACTATCCTTTCATGTTGATTTTTCGTAGGCCAAAAGTACTCATGTTCTTCTTCCAAGTTGGAATCCTCATATTCTAGGTCAATCTCCTTTTGTTTATTTCTTCAAGCATTAGTTCCTTGTCTAGTCAGGACGATGGCCTTCTTCTTGGACTTGATTTTCTTCTTCTTCATTTCCAATTGTGGCCATGGTATCCTTGGTGACAGTGGTTTCCTAAATTCTCGATTGGATGCTGGGAAACCGGACAATCCTTACTCAAGTAAATATCCCACACTTCGCAAATAGCAAAATATAGTGAATTAGGTTTTATTGTTTTTATTTTTGAATGTCGTGTGAAAGCTGTTCTCTCTCCTTGTGCTTTTGGACAATCATTTCAGACATGACCTTTCCCAGATCAATATGTACACCATATTTCTTTGGGTTTCTTTGGCTCTTTTGCTAGAATTTTATTTTGAATTGTTATTTTCCAAACTGATAAATGAAGTTTGTTTAATGCTTCTTTTATTGAATCTTTCTTCAGTCTTATCCAAGGCTATGCCTCAATCCAGTAGGCCATTGTAATCAGCTCGGTATAGGAGTCAAAGACTTCCATCTAATCCAACCTTGATATCCTTCTCCAATCCGGAAGTGAACCATTCAATTTTCTACTTTTTTGAAAGTGGTTCTTCCAATTTGCGGCGGGCATCTTTAAATTTTTTACCATAATTGTTACTGATTTGTTTTCTCTTTGTACCAAACTCTCATTCTACAGACACTTTTTGTAGGATATCATGAGTGGCAAAATTTACTAAAAAAATCCTTTTCATCTTCCTCCCAACTATTGTTATGTTGGGGATAATTCTTTATATACCACTCTAATTCTTCTTTTCTCCGAAATACAAAATCTAATAGTCTCTATCAGTCCTCTTCTTTACCATTTCTTTCCCATAAGGATTTCAATACGAACACATGTTTTGTTGCTTCGGCGATATCTCAATCGAATACTAGGATTTTAATTAAAGATCCCATTTTGTCAGTTTTCTTTGTAGGCTTCTGGATTTGTGTACTTGTTTTTACTTTTTAATGCTTTGAATTATTCGAGATTTCACCCCTTTACTCTTGTCTCTCTTTAGCTTAATAGCAAATAACTCCTTACCCATTATCGCGGCCCACGGTATGTCTTTCTCGACTCTTCCTTCTTTCTTTTCTTCTTCCTTTGTATGTGCTTTTTCTCCCACGAAAATTCTGCTACTCTTATATGGCTATGGGGATGGGTACTAGTTAGGGGGTTGTGACTCCTCAGAACAACATTTCATCTTTTTGTTTGTAAGTGACATATGATTAGTTAACGACCTTAATTCTTTGCCTAAATTTGATGTAACTTCCTCTTCTTTGCCTTTCTCCTCTTTTCTTAATTTACTTCAACTTATTAATTATTTTCTCCAAATATTATTCATTCAAGGGATAGACCTTCTCCGAAGTTTGTAAAAAATTCCATAAATCTATCATCCAACTTGATTATTATATTAAATAGGTTTGACTTTTGTCTATGGTTTATGGAAGGTTATGGTAGGGAAGGAGCCTCCATGCTACTAGATTCCCACATTGGCAATCTTTTGGATCTTTTATGGTTGTCAATAATCTTCTCAAAACTATTTAATGATATTCCGATTCTTTTCAAGCATTAATTTATCCTTTCCAAGGTCTTCTCCCCCTTGTCTTTACTCTCTCTTTTCTCAATAGCACCCACACTAGTGTGCTTAGCAACACCCACATTGGCACGCTCCAGCCTCATTTTTGCTGCAATTCCCATTCTCTTGCAGTGTCTTTCTTCTCTTTCCATTGTCTGCCCCTATCTTCTTTCCTCTTTATTTAAGCTTGCGATTGTCACTTTCTTAGGTTGATTTGCTCCTTAATTTCTCTTGTATTTCTTTTGTATCATTTTGCCATGGGTGTTTGTTTTGTAATTTCATTACCCCTTTGTCATTTATCATGGTGGTCATCCAGTAACTTTTCATATTGGTCCAGACCTTTTCCCCTTTTCAATTTCCCATCCCCTTGGTGCCTAACCCCCTCTCATAGGGTAGACATCAAGCGGACAATTTTGCAGATTTTCATATCTTTTCCATCATCTCCTTTCCTCCTTTATCTCGTATAAGGTTTTGAATTTGAATATTTCCCTGTAATCCTCAACAAGACTCAAACAATCTCCTGACAACAAAATAAATGTTAGTGAGAAATTTGAGGGACACTGATCCGAGTTTTGAGCCCTAGTGACTTTCTAGTGTTGTAGCCTTTATACCCCCGACTCAATCCTATCAAGGGAACAAGGAATTAGACCCAAATAAAAGATTAACTATTTACTAGAACAAGAACATACACAACTTGATATATTGAGACTTAAAAGTATTTGTATTATCTGTATTCATTTAGTACACCATACATACATACATACATATGCATATAGATGTGTGTGTGTATATATGATGTATATATATATACACACATACATACATACATATATATATATATATATGTGTGTGTGTGTGTGTGTGTGTATGTACATACATACATATATATATGTATGTGTGTGTATATACATATATACATACATATATGTATATATGTATGTATGTACATATATATATGTGTGTGTGTATACATACATACATTACATATATGTATGTATGTACATATATATGTGTGTGTGTATACATACATACATATACACATACACACACACACACATATATGTATATATGTATGTGTATGTGTATATATGAGTGTGTATACATACATACAGATACACATACACATACATATATACTTATATATATATATATATATGAGTGTGTGTGTGTGTGTGTGTGTTTTTCTGTGTGTATCATATATATAACTTTTATGCCTTTCTGTATCTTTTCCCTATATTCACCTTACTACTGGTGAATGTATATTTTGATATACATTATTTACAAGATGGGACGTGACCCCTATAAAGTATCCCTAGCCTACATGCTATGTTCCAAATCTTATGCTCTGCAAGACTGCGGGCTTGATGTGGCAAGATCTCCAGATGCCTATCTGCTGTCCTTTTCCTGCCCATGTGGTTTATATGAATTGATAGGAGCAAAAGAATTTTTTAAAAATACTACTCCAAAGAACACTCTAATCTCCAAGAACACCCTGATCTACAAAATCCAACTAGCTATGGTGGAAAATGTCATGGCCCATTTTAAGACAAAATAAAATCTGAAAGTGTCATCTGGCGCTAAACCCCATTTCCTTAGAAAAAGGAATCTTTTAAGTTTCATTAACACCACTCCAACTGGCAGTTCCAGTCCAGAAGTTCATTTTAATTATCTTAGGCTATTTTTGACAGTGCCTCGAAAGCTAATCCTGGCATAATTGCAGCTGCTGGTATGCTTTGGTCTGGTCCTCAACCTATAATTTTTAGATTTCTACATATCTCATAAGGCCACCAGAAATGTCACTAAATTCATGGGCTGCATGTTCAGTCTTCTTGAAGCAGCCAAGAAAAAATTCAAGAGCCTTGCCATTTGTGGAGATTCAAAATTGATAATCATTGCCCTTTCAGAAAGCATGTGATGTGATCTGTCCAACTTCATCTTTTGTGGAGTCCCATAGGACATTGCCAACATTCTGTATGTGCTGCAGGACATTGCTGACGAATAACAGTGAGACATTCTGTACAGATTGCAGCTGCAGGGCATTGCCCAGAAACATTGCAGGACATTTTGTTTGTGCTATAAGATTCTGCTCAGAAATGTTGGACATACTGTATGTGCTGCAGAATACCACCCACAAATGTTGCAGTACATTTTTTATTTGTTGCAAGACATTAACTAGAATGCTGCTGCACATTGAACAGAATGCTATAGGGCATTCTGTAGATTGTTGCAAGATAAGTCATGCAAAAAATCAAATAATTAAAATTAAATAATAAATTGAAATTTAATTGAAAAAAGTAAAATAACATATATGCTTAAGAAAATTAAATGTTAATGTGAGTTGGATTTTATAGTTGCTACGGTAAACCCACGTTAACAAATAAAAAGATTTTCATTCAAGCAGAAATATAGGATGAAGATGACAAATATTTCAATTTAACCAGTTATAACTTATATTAGATGATAGAATACATGAAACTCCTAAGATATATGAGATAAGAACAAAATTATTCATGTCCTCAAATAATCTACACCAAAAGTAGTTAGCTGACCACATACATGAAACTCAAATTATGGGGCAATCTGAGGTGTAGATTGACTCCAGAGAACTTGGAGTGCGCATACACTATACCATACATGATTTATTTGAACCTCTTTAGGGAATTTCAATTGGAATAGCCAGTGGCATCAGGAATTGCTTAGTAGATTATTAATGAATTTGAAGTAAACATTTCGTGAGTAACCAAATGCTGTTAGATATTTACACCCGAGATTCAGATCTCTAGTGGCATGAAAACCATAATAAAGATGTCTTATCTGTCATAATTAATCATGCATATATAACTCTAACATGCCAGACCAGCTAGCCTATTGTGGAATATATCTTCTGGCCATTGCACCAGAACGGCTTAGTTGTGGTACACTACTTGATTGGGGAGGGCAAAATAACTGTTTTAGGTGCACAAAAACATGAAAACCGGCAACATTGCAGACAAGTTCTTTCCAATCCACAAAAACATACAACATGCAATTTTGCAAAGCATTTTTTAATGAGTTTGGGGGATAGTAATTTGGAAGCATGTCCTTATTCCTAAAAAACAAAGAATTTATTTGTTAGGGTAAGGATGAGTGTACCTGCTATCCACCATGGCCATCATAGACACCAAAAAAATGGAAAGTAAGCAGAGGAGTTGCAATTCAGTAACACCATTCTGCAACAATGCTGTGGGCTCCAGAAAAAATAAGAAAAAGCGCACAGGTGCAATAGCATCTCCTATTTCACATCTTCTACTAATGATTGGCAAGTCCCATGGGGGAGGAAGCACAGACCCTTCAACAGTAAACTTATACTCACTGTTGGCCTCAGCAATGGGCCTTCTTTGCAGGACAACTTCCTGCTGTTTACGCCCCTCACCAGCAACGCTAACACTAGTTGCAATCACAGGACGACCAACGTCAACACCTTTACAGGCCCTGATTCATAAGCCTCATTTTTAAAGCATTGAGGTCTGCTTCTGACCAGATACAGATACAACAACAGCAAAGAAATCATTTTTTAATCAAGGATGCTGCACTAAAGATTCAGCACTAAAGATTCAGAGTATGTCAACAAAGGTGTTTATACATAATAGATTTAAATAATGAAAATTTTGTTAAGCAAGATTAAAATGCTTGAGCATGCACCTTTTGACTAGATGGTTAGCTCATTCATTAATGTACATGAACAGGGAAAGAGCATCTCTCCAGCTGAATAGAATCATAATTATGCACAGTTTCACTATCTCCATTTCTCCTCCCATGAATCACAACTCTTAAATATGGAATAATTCAACAGATCACCAGGACTAGAGCCAATGCCCTGCATTTGATTGTATGAATTATATATGTATATGTAAATATATATCTCTAAGGGAACTATCATCTGTTTCTGTTTCTTCGTTCTTTCAAATCAATCACAACTACACTAATGTTATCTCCACTTCCCCGTGTTAAAGCCAATTTTGTAAGGAAAGCAGCCGCAGTACAAACAGGAGTATCCTCTGTAATACCCTTTGAACGGTGAGGCCTGTAGCCAGCCAGACATTTTCTAGCAACTTCACAGACAGTATCATTTGACAGAACATCCCATAAACCATCGCTAGCAAGAATGAGACACTCATCTTCATGTGTCCGCTCTGTACATGTTACTTCAGGTTCAGAAATCACATACCGTTTCAAGAATCGGTCTCCTGCAGGCAAAACACTTATCACTTCAACTGCAATCCAATGAAAACTAATCTGTGGCTTACGTCTGAATACTAATTTACATTTTGTCCTACACAATTATCCATTATTTTACAACAAGGTTTGGTCAAGCTTTGTAGCAGATTTGCCCTTTACTCAAAATTGGACCTTTAATTCAGCACACTAATTCCATGAGCTATAACATTGAACTTTTGTTATTCTGTCACACCATACACTGACTAGATGATCAATAATAGAAGAAGAGCTTATAGAATAAAGCTTTGCTGCAAACTCGAAAAATTGCTTGAATAACATCTGGCAGAGTAAGGCAACACAAGCTAATATGTCGAATGAAAGGAAAATCCTTACATTTTTCCCATAAAGCCTATTAGAGGATCAGTGGAAGGGGTAAAGCTTCCATTTTTATGACCCTGATGGTTAAATGAACATTTTGCATACAGCCCATAGCATATTTTAGAATCTTTACCTAAAAATTGGGAGCAGCTACAATTTTGGAAGAAAATTTTCAGCCACAGGTAAAGAAGTGAAGCTGAAGTTATACAGCAACTGCAGATAATTTTATTTACTCCATGGCTCCATATTAAATCTTACATTCCCATTTCTTTACACTCTGATACAATTTACATTTATAATTTCACCTAAAATCAAAGTTGCATGGACACGGATACGTTATCAGGTACGGATACGACCATTTTTTAAGACCCCCAATATGGATACGGCTGGATACGACATTAATAAAAAACACACACATATTTAACACAATTTTCTAAATTATTAGAGGAGATTTTCATTACTTCGAAAGCAATATGGACACATAAATGCTACACAAATAATTGTAAGTTAATTTAACAATTGTCAATTTGCAAAAATAGTAGAGTTGCATTAGAAGATAACCCAAAAAATGGGTCATTGAAATAGAAAAACATTTCAGGTCTTTCTCATTCGGTGCAGGTTTTGTTTATACCAAATTTTAAAAAAAAATTGCATTAATGAAGTTCTTGTAAATTGAATTTGGGAAGATTTACGTCAAATCTTAAAATAAATCAAATCCCTTCGGCGCAGTTGGAAAATCAAGTTTTTAAGGGACACATGGGTACAATATTCGACGTGTATCCAGGCTGTTTCAGATACGTTTCCAAATTGGATACGGGGATATGCGTACCCAAGGAGGGACAGAGAAGCTTCCGGCCACTCTGCCTAAAATTATGAGAGAGTTCAAAAAGAAAAACAATGTTGAGATGCTTAAAATAGCCAACAATTGAAACAATTTGTGATACCACTACAATTGAAACAATTTGTGATACCACTGGCTAAAATCTAAACAACAGCTCCTAGCATTTCTAAGAACGGAAGCACTATTAATTTTCTAGATGCTCCTAGACAAGTCATGAAACAAAAAATCAATCTGCTATATATCATAAACAGACTAAAGTTATATCTGGATCAAAAATATTTAAATTAGTCATTGATACAAACCTAGAGCCCTAGACATAGCAAGAAAGCCTCCAACACGATATCCATTCCAAAAAATAACACGCCCGCCAGCAGCTTCAATACGGCCCATTTCACCCTCTTGTTCAGGCTACAGTATGGCAAATTGTTAGAACAAGGTAAAGCACCAGTTAATGATATACACATTATCATAAAAACATGCACCTTTAGAATTGGCACCAAAAAGACTCAACTTCTCAAATCCATAAAAATAAAAATTTAAGGGAACCAAGAAACGGTCCAAGAAAATCCTAAATAATAATTACAAATATTCACTGGTTTGATCAAATACCTTATGGTCATTAGAAAGGGGGATTGCTTTGCCTCCCCTGGACAACACTGCCCTAGAATCCCCACAATTTGCAATAACAACTTCAGATGGGCTCACAACAGCTATGACAGCCGTAGAACCCACATTTTCTGGGGCAACTGGATCTTGGCAGCAACTGCCAATCGTTTGTACATCCCCATTACTGCAGCTTCCATTTGGACACATACCTCCAACTGCCATATCCATTTTCATGAAGCAAGCAGACATGACTTCACTCCAAGAACTTAAATCTCTGGAAAATGAAGATGCATCCTTCAACTCCTTAGCAAGCGTCTCATGAAAATGATTTTTACAATATGTTGAAACCTGCTCGTAAAAGTGCATAGCCAAAATCAATGAGGTTTCCAGGCAAAATTACAAGTAACAGTGTGAAGAAAAAAAAATCAATAAGTATTTGCAAAATTGGATGCAGGAACCTAGTGAAGCTTATGCAGGCAAATAAAAGTAAAAAATAATGTAGTTCCAATGAAAACTCAAGTAAATTTAAGTAATCACCATAGTATAAAAAATAGATACCCAACGTAACATCAGCAATAAGGTTCCTAGACAAAAAGTCAAAGTAATCACCCTGGTGAAAACATCTGAGAAGAATGCAAAGTCAGCTGTAAAATAGCTTCTAAAAAACCCAACATCATCCTTTACATGAACAAAATATTTATTATTTTGTTAAAAGGTTAGTCATATTTACCACAAATAGCTATACTTGAAAACGTTTTGATTGGAGTTTACTTTGCAAGAACATGATGGTTCATTTTAATCGCATGAGCATCTCGATGGAATTGGTCATGTTCACGGATGACCTATACCAAAAGAAAATTATTTTTTATAGGGAAAGAATGAATGTACCTGCGATCCGCCATGGCCGTCATATACACCAAAAAAGTGGAGAGGAGTAGGTGCGGGAGCTGCATATCCAGTAAGGCTGTTTTGCAACAGTACCGTTGACTTGGGGAGACAAAAGAATGAGGGTACAGCTGCAACGGCATCTTCCATTTCAGGTCTTCTACCAATGATTGAAATGGTTCCATGGGGGGGGCACGAATCCTTCAACAGCAAGCTTAAACTCTCGCTGTTGGCCCTGGGCAAAGCTACGCTTTTTGAAGGCCTGCTTTGCGGAACAATTTCCTGTTCTTTAGTCTCCTCGGCAGCAACATTAACACTAACATTAGCTGCGATTGCAGATTCAGGAGAAGCGACGCTAATACCTTTAGAGGCCCTGTTACTCTCGTCACCATCAAGAGGACCAGCGCTCGTTTGTTTTTCACTCTCTGACATATTGACTGTCATCTCCCTTTTGGAATCCTGCGGAATAGGCTCTGAATCCGATGTAACAACACTAGTGTCATCACCAGTAAGGGGACCAACGCTTGCTTGCGTTTTACCCTCTGGCATGTTGATTTGCATCTCCCCTTTGGAATCTTTGAGCATAGGCTCTGCATCCGACGTAACAACACTAGTATCATTAGTAGTGCTGCTGTTGATGCTGATATAGAATTTGTTGATATTGCAGGTGCAAAACAAGCCGCCTTTCCAGGGAGTTGGCGTAGAGACTGACCTCACAAGCCTCCTTGACGGGTAGAGAGACTTAGAGTGGAGTTCAATTTCCATAGCATATGCAGGTTCTGCGCTGGATTGCACCTCCCCGCCGAAACAAACACTACACAAGTGGGATGTATTCCTGATGCAAAACTGCTTCTTCACACCATCGGAAAAACTGCGGCTGGTCGAGAGCATCTTCAATCGCCTAATCTCTGACAGGCGTCGTCGCAAGGGGATCCCCGCCTCGCTCTCTTCTATAAAGCTTCGAGGAGATGGAGAAACACATGCATTCACCGCCTCCATAACCCAATTATATATATTATCTATTCCAATCCCCACAGCCCAATTCTCAGGGTCATCAATAAATGACACACCTCGGCTTCTCGTGTATAAAAATGTATTCACAAAAGCCCCCGCTGTTCATCAGATTCCCACCCCAGGTAACTTAAAAATAAGCTCCAAATTGAACAAAATATAAAACCTAAA
>MU226533.1:1474585-1491676 GCA_018584345.1 Thuja plicata
TGTGGTTGGTATGATTTTTGTTTGGTTATGTGCGTGTCCTCTCGTCAATGTTCCTCAACCGCCCAATTCTATGGCTGTCTTGGATTCTCCTCTTATTCCTGCATTTTCATGTGTCTATAATTTAAAGAATGGGAAGCGAGGAAATCTCCATTTTGGAGTAAGAAGCTGGTCCACATAAAATGACACTTCATCATTTGTGGTCCACATAAAATAACACTTCATCATTTGTGATGTCAAAATTCTTAGATTCTATTATTGAGGTTTTACATCTATAATGAGTTTTAGGTTGTAAGGACTAAGAGGTATTCATTCTATCAAATTTGATGTTGAAGTATTGCATTAAGATGTGATCGTTGGCTCATTAAGAACCTTTCAACCTCACCAATAGACCAAAAGCTCATTATTAATATTTGCATTTACTATAAAAGTAATTTGAAAGTGAACAATTTAAGCTCCTGTACTCGTTTGAGGAAATAAGGCATGGAGTTTGATCACATAGGCTACTTGTTCTCACGGACATCATTGATATCTTTCATTTCATTTCATGCTTGCACCTAGTAAGACCAACGCATGTTGATGATGATTGATGTAGTATGAGCTAAAGTGTAGGGATAAATGTCAATGGGAGAGGTACAATTGAGAAATAATGCAATGTAAACAGCGACTAGTTTCTCCCAAGTTCCCTATAAATGTTCTTGACCTCGACAACCCAACCACCTCATTGATGACTGGCGTGTACATGACCATCAATATTTTCCTCTTCCATATCTATCGTGCAATGACATCTCATTTTGTTGGTTGCGTGATCACATCCTAACATTGTATTTCTTCATTCAATCTTATTAGAGTTATGCATCATTTTTAGGTTGTCCCTTTTTTATTGAGATTTTATGCAAAGCAACACACATGTTGCATTCTCAATCTTTGGTTGCTAGGGGAAAGTCCCCAGTAGCCGCCTAGGCTAACTTCGCGCACCTAGAACTCCTAAATCGTAAGTCAGATTTTGACAATTTTTTCGGTGTAGCTTTGTATGTGAGTTAAGAGCTTAAAAAGCTAAGGTTTCGACTTCTTTGTAGAGACCGTCGAACACAAAGTGGTTAAAAATGGTCTTTTCATAGTGTCACCTGATACCCGCTATGTTCTTGCACCAATAGGCGTTTACTCAAAAATGCCAATACTTGGCGCCAAATATACTAGTAGTCGTTACAAAATGTCCCAATAGTGGTGCACAAATGGGCCAATTACCAACCAAAAAAGGTAAAAAATGATCGGCTATAAGTACATCTGTGATCAACTATTAGTACATGTGTTTTCATTTTTGGGGCTCCTTTAGTATTAGTAATTGGGGGTCAACATGACAAAAACGTCACAGTTCTTGGACCCCCTAACGGCTACTGGGGACTTTCCCCTACAGGTTTTTATCAAATTGTCACAAGTATGAGGATTGTAGTGTGTTTTTATGGAAATAAGTAGGTTACACAAGTATTTATAGTTTTGTCATTTTTTAATAAGTGGATTATATGATGAATAAGTAAATATTTAAACGAAAAGTTGTCTTTTGTCCAAGCAAGTGATTTCATCCATAAAAGTTGCCTAAAGATCAAACCTAGCTTAATCGTGCATATAGAGGTTTGAACCTTGGTGGATGGCATGCCAGGGAATTTATCATCGTCTATTCTTTTTGAACAAGTAGATTACAATATTATGAATAAACATAGATCTTAACCAAAAGCTATCCTTCATCTAAGCATGGGATCTTGTACATCACGGTCGTTCAAGGGTCAAAACTAGCCCAATCATGCATTTGGGGGCTTTGAACCTCTATGGGTAGTGTAATCAAAGGAACGTATCATCATCCTCAACAATTGTACACAACCAATTAAGCTACAACCCTTTAAATTTATAACATGTTCTGTGAAAGAGAACGTGTCAAGGAATGCATAGGCTCGTGTTTTTAATTGAAAATCTAGAGAAGAATACATTCATTTAGCTTGACTAAAATGTGTCACTCTCTATTCTTACTAGTTTTTGGGCTAATACCACCCCTAATTTGATTAGCAATAGATATATGAAACTATTTGAAAAGATGAATTTTTAAGTATATCATACGTTATGTTCCTTTTATTTAATAAATGAATGCCAAGATAATTGTCATCATTCATCATAATTATATAGAAGTGAGATCACTTTGAGTTCGCATGTCAAGATAAAAAAAATGTTTCCTAAATTAAATATTTAAAAGGTAAACAAACTATCATTTTCAAAATAAAAGAAAGAGTAAATCTTTATTTGCATAATTTCAAGGTAAGCAAATAAGAGGAATCAAGTAATGACAACATAATCTCCCTTGAGTAGGAAGTTGTGGAAATCTACATAGAATAGTATACTTGTAGAAAGGCAAGAAAAAACACAAACAATTATATTATTTTTAATCTTTTTTTTCGTATTGAAGAAGATTCGAACTCAACGCCATCTAAACGTCTATAACATGGACTTTGTCATTAAACCAAGCACCCTTTGGCAACAGTCACATTATTATATGTATAAAAATATATAATATAGTTTTATTCATAGATAATAATAAAAGCATTAGTAACAGTGTTCGATTAAAAATGGTATTTATTTCAATCTTTTTTTTTTCACGTAATGAAGGTTCTATTTGAATCGCATCTTTTAAGAAAATAAAAAGACACATTAATTGGCAAAAAGGAAGATGTATAAGATAAAATAAAATTAGTTTTTTGTAAGCATAATCTACAAGAAGAAAGCTGTGAAAATATGCATAAAATAATATATATATTTAGTAAGGTATGAAGAAACATAAACATCACATTATTAAGAGGGCAAGAAGAAATGTATATAGATATATGAAATAGTTGTAAAAGTATATATTTATATCATTATATATTTTTTATATTTTTGTAATATTAGTCAAAGACAATATTAAATTCATGAAAACATTGATAATATTGTTTGATTAAGAATGATGTTTAATCTAATCTCATTTTTTTATAGGTGGGGGTTTTATTTTAGGCCCCATATTTTTAGAAAACAAAAAGACGTATTAACTAACAAAAAATATGATGTATAAGATAAAACAAAAATGATTCTATGTTGTAGAAATATGTATATAATAATATGCATTTGGGAAGGCAAGAAGAGACAAAAGCGTTCACATTATTGACAGGTAAGAAGAATATGTATGCATGTATACAATAGTTATAAAAATGTATACTATATCATTAGATATATTTTTATATTTCTAACATTGTAAAAGATAATAAGATCATGAAAGTATTGATAATATTGTTTGATTAAGCGTGGTATTTAATCCAATCTCTTTTTTTTTTACGTAAGTGAGAGTTTTGCTTGAGCTTCCATCATTTTGATATGTTAACTAATAAAAAATATGAAGTATAAGATAAACCAAATTTACCCAAGATTTTGTTATTGTTCTAGTTATGATAATACCATGGATGTTTTAATATTATCTAGCTATAAAAAGTGATAGTTTTGTTGACTTATTAACACAATCCATTATTCCCTAAATATATACTCCCCGTTGTCCATCTTTTTTGACATGCAAAAATTAGGGATAACCTACCAAATTTTAACATTTTAAGGTGTTGGCACGCTTTTCAAGGTATTTTTCTATCTCCTTGGCATTCATTAACAAATTCAAGTCCTTGGACTCTATTTCATCAAGTTTCCTTGTCTAAAAGTTGGCTTTTTTCCTTCAATTTTGGGTTTCAGAGATTGCTTTGCAAATCTTCCTTCAATGTGAGATCTCTGGCCTATAACTGCAAGTGATCGTCATTACAAGTAAAACTACAAGCATGTATTACTTGCACTCATAATAGCCTTCTTAAGACCCTATTTTGACTTAGTATTTTATGTTTTTGAGTTGCTCATGCTCTTAATCAAATTTTAGGTTTTATGGCCTTCATTACAAGTAAGGGTGTTGTGTTTTTTAAGTCATATATGTAAGACTTGTAAATCGGGCCTTATAACCCGAAATGCAAGTTACATACTTGTATTCTTGCCTTTGAAATTCATGCCACTTGCAATATGTTCTTTCACACCCAAAATGCAAGTTACATGCATCTTAAAACTTGTAATGAGTCATTCCAAACTTGATTACAAGCTTAGTTTGAGTTCTTTTAAAGTCTTATTACAAAATTGGGTTTGGTGATCAATATTGCAAGTGATAACATAGCTTAAAATTTATCGTTTAGTTTCTTACACCCAAGCTTGCAATATATTCTTAAAAAGAGGATTATAATAAGTAAGAGCCTCATGTTTTATAATTAGATGGACAATGCTTGTAAATCAAACGTTATAGCCTAAAATACAAGCTGTGTACTCATTGAGACTTATAACATGATTTTTAAAACCCAAAAAACCCTTTATTATGGGTTTTGAAACCTGATAAGAATTTTTTTTAGTCATTTTTGGAATTGAACTCTGCGATTTGGTTGTTGGAAATTCACACAAAAATGGAATTTGCACTTATAGTGAGAAAATGATGAAAAAATGGAGTGTAATTCTTTTAAGCAACTTCACAATCTTGCATTTCTAGATTTTGAGTTCATCCTTGCATTTTTGCTTCTGTTTTTTAGGCGTTTTCCACGCGGTATTCCCTAAGTTGGCCAAATCTATATGTTTTTCATTAGACTAGGGTTTTTCCAGCATTTATTCCTCTTTTCCTTCTTTTCCCATGATACCCTAAGTCCGTGTGATTGTTATGTGTTTTAAACAGACTTTTCACTAGTATTTTTCCTAGTTAGGGGACTGACTCTCTTTCATATTTGAATTGCATTGTCTTTCATTGAGTTTTGGGTTTTATAAATCTTTTGCACAAGTTTCTTTGCAAATTTTCTTGCAAACACATTACTTGCAGTCAATTTTTTTTTCTCAACTTGCAAGCTCGATGATAGCTCTTAGTATAAGTTGTAGTCATATTGTTGAGTTCTGGTATAATAACACAATCCAAGGATTTTTATTATAAAGGGGGGATGAATCATTAGCACAATGCAATAATTTGTGTGATTCACCAAAGAGATTAATGTCTCATGTAATGGTGCATGTAACAGTGTAAGGGTTATGATAAAAATCATGTAGAGGCACGGGGATATCAAAATGAAGGATAGTCCAATGACATCAAAAGTGCAAGCTAATAATAGAGTTGTAAAGAAAGGTGCTCAAAAATGTTTAAAGATAATGAGGATGTCAAAACAGTAAGATAATGTCAATGAAAAAAACAAAAAGATGTCATGAGACAGCAAGGTTAGAGCGCAAGGGTTTCATAGGAAAAGAGCCAAAAATAAATAAATTTCTCAAGAGGAGATGTCTCATAAAGAGTAGAAATCATTGTAGAGAAGCCCAAGATGATAGAGCGTTATGATTAAAAATGCATGCATTTCATGAGATATAGTGATGACAATACTTGAAGACATGTTATGATTAGTGAGCATAAATAGAGAATAACAAAAGCTTCAGTATCATAATCATAATACTTGATATACACAAAATGAGGGACAATGAATCATGAGGTATTCAATGTTTTTAAGAGGTGGACATTCAAAAGTAATAGTGATGATAGTCTCTCAAGTTTTATAGTTCTTTGCCAAGTGTTAGAGAGCAAGATATAAATGATAGTCCCATGTATGAAATAGTCATGTCATTGTAAGAGGATCATATTGGTGACATATAAAGTGCAAACACAAAAACTTGTGGATTGAGACCCTTCTGGAATCCTTGAGATATCATGGAATGCTGACCTTAAAGGTACCTAAAGGGCATTGTCCAATGAAGATAAGGTAGCAGTTGATTATTAACAAGTAAAACCACATTTAAGATTGAAATAGTAGAGATAAAAATTTACATGTGAATCAAAGCCATCATTCAAAGGTCTAGTGCAAAAAATATTGTTGAGTGCTAGTGAACAATCGGTTTTGTTGTTATGAAGGGAGATAATTGAAGGTTAGATTTTGTCCAAGACATTTTTTGGATTCATCTTTTGACAAAAGAATGGATAGAAATATCACTCACGTGACCAAGATTGCAACCAAGTGCAGGTTCTCAAGTTCTAAAATTATTTAGAAAACTAATATCAATTCTAAGGAGAAATATGATAGTCTACAAAGGAGGCAAATAATAGTGGCATGCTAGGAGAGGGCAATGGTCTTCAATTTGTTGCAATCCTAATGTAAAAATAGTGAGAAGGGTTTCTTCTTGTTGAAATAGTCTACTGAACAATTTCTCCATTGTGGACAATGTCAAAGATAATGTCACAAAAGAGGATATAAAAAAAATAGTGATCTTTAATGGATTGAATAACACTCAATAGCAGACAAGTTGGCAAGAACAGAGAACATAGAGGGGGCTAATTATATGAAGAAACAAGGTCATTAAATGAACAAAAGTTGCTAATCAAATGAAACTCCAAGATAGAGGAGTGCATTTGCATAGAATACTTTCAAGACAAAGATATCAATGATCTATGATGATGTTCTCACATTTTAGGCTTCCTACCTCAGTCTTGTAGAGAGAACTTCTCTTGAATAATCAATTCATACCATAGTCTTGCAAATAACTATGATTATAATATATCCACAAGGGCACAAAGACAATCAAGAATGCAAGTTCTTGTTTCGGGACAAGATGTCGTCACCAGGCCAAAAGATGTCTAACATGTACCCTTTTTTAGAAGCATGAATACTATACATAGGATGATGTAAATAAAGGCGTCTTTGGACACTTAGATTAGTTTTATTATGCGCTTGTAATTTTATTTTGACAAATACATGTAAAATGAAAAGATGTAATTGCAGGTGATCATATCACTTGTAAAGTTGTAACTTGTAATTACATGTAATCACATTGCAAGTTGAAATACAATAGGACTTTCAATGTTGAATAAGTCAAATGTAGTTAGTTAGTTGTGGACTAAGTATTAGTTGGAATTCTCCCACTTTTTTCTCTCATCCCCTTATCAATAAATAAGAGAAGGTGCTCGTTGTAATTTTTATCTTTTGGAAACACAATTAAACTCTGCCAATTTGTTGAGCACTCTAAGACTTTGAGCTTAAATGTAAATCAATTTGCTCTCAATTAAAAGAGGCAAATGGCTTTTTCAAACTTTGTCTTGATTCAAGGTGTTATGTGATGATATTTTCTGGAGATTGATTGTGAGTGTTGTACTTTGTTCAAGAGGGATTTAAATTCAATCTTGTAGACTTTGGTATTCTTATTGCATTTATCTAGTTATAGTTTGGTTTTAAATTTGGTACTGCGGACTTTTAGCTACTTATCACATTTGAAGCTAGTATAGAATGCTCAAGAGAGAAGGTAAATTATAGACTTTTTATTGCCTTTATTTTCTGTGTTTGTGTATGTAAGGAAAAATATACATTGGATACTTTGAGCTACATGTATGTTTCACCCTTTTTCTGAATTTATAGAAGAAGCCATAGGAAGACTTTGAGCTTCCATGAGCTTCTTGCTGTTAACTTTTCCAAATTGTACTTGAAAGTCTGTTGTAAGAAAGAATCGTATATTTTGAAAGAATAGAATATGAGAAAAGAAGAACACCTATTTGAAGAAAGAGGATATGGTGAATGTAACACCTTGTTGATTAGCTTAGTGTACATAATCTTAGGTTTTAGTTTAGTATTAGTTGTTTTCAGTAACAGTAGATAGGGGGAGCCTTCACTTATAATTAGGAGAGACTATGCCACACATGTTGTGGTTAGAACTACTATTTTGCAATTGATCCCAAAACTGTCAGTTGAAAAATATCCAACCAACACTCCCTTCCCAATTTTTTGTTTTATAATTCCTCATCCCTCCAATCAAAACCCTTCTCCCACATCCCATATTTAGTGGTGGCAATGAAATTGGATATTTGTGACCAACATTTGGTATAAGTGGGGGAACTACTTCAACTCGTTCAATGAAAAGAAATAGTTGTGGTGATAATAGATTTATGGGACCATTGGAGATGAGAGGATTTATCTTGCAATGAGAATGAGGTCCCATGTAGAAAAAAACCATGGTGTTATAAGTGGCTAAATACCTTGAAATGGTGCATGGACCAAGACCCAATGTGTTTGGAAACTAAACATTGATAAGTAGGAGATATTTTCCACAACTCAAATTATAATCTTGCTATCAAGATTCAACTGTATAGTTTTCCAGTCAAACTCATTGATCAATGTTTTATGGGTATTTGTTCATAAGAACCCATCTCTCATAAGAACGAATGGAACATTTAGAATTAATTACATATATATGAGATTAGTTGTTCACAAGAACCCATATCTTATGAGAATGAATGGAACATTTAGCACTCATTGCATCTAGGTGAGCACACCCAGATGCAATGAGTGTTAAGTGTTACATTATTTCTCATGAGAGATGGATTCTTGTGAACCATTACTCATGAAACATGGATCAATGTGTTTGACTTGAAAACTACACAATTTAATCCTAATAGAAATATCACAATGCTAAACATTTCTTAACATATTGACAAGTATTATTTTCCACAGTAGGCCAAGAATATCTTATTATTAGTAGCTTCTTGGAAAAGAGTGTGGCATTTGTGTGTGTTATGAAAATATCATTATAAACCTTTTTAAGCATTAGATGTGCTTCATATGAATTGAGATGTCTTAACAAGGTTGCATCACAAATAGAATGATAGAGTGTGTTGCGAAGAAGGGTTAAGTATACTATCTGTTTGATGAAGGATTTATGTTGGTTGGGTGAAATTTTGCGTGGGAGGTGTAAATAGTGATCTTCCACAATAAGGGTTGAAACAAAATAAATATGTTTCCTTTAAGGCTTCATATTATTGTTTTTAAGCTCTAACAATTTATTCTTTAGGGATTTCATGCCTTACGCCCCAACATTCTTTGTTCTTTATCTCTTGATGAAAGTGGAGGGTACCACAAGGTGCATTAATTATCAAAGGTTTGTAGGTGGTTTTCTCCTTTGTGTTGTGAACATGTGACACATGGAAGTATCCATAAATAACATTGCAAAGGTAGTGAACCTAGGCTATTTTCTTCAAAGGTAATCCCATGTTTTTCATGTGTTAGCTTAGTGCATATTCAAATCACAATCCAAAATAAAAGGTCCATCCTAACATGCCAACGTTCCACATGCTAGATATTCTTTTAAAGGGTGAAATGGTTAAGTCTTATGTTTTCAAAGGTAGAGGACATAATGGATATTGTCGCATAGATTCATCGCACATACTGAAGCAATTTTAAAGTCTGAAAATCTATATAAGTGTGTGGTTGGGTTTTTTTAAAAGCAAATTAAATCTTATGTGTGTCAAATGTCTATCTTTAAGGATTCAAAGCTAGAGACATTTATGAGACCATTCTTAAGTGGTTTTGATGGAAGGAGTGGACAATACAAGTGGTAACATATTTGCACGTATAGAAAGGAAATAATGATGCATAAATTATTTGCCCATGAATAGTTGTAATGACTATCATCATGGCACATAGAAGGTGGAAGAATATGGAAATTATTTATGTTTGGCCACTTCTTCCAAGTTGAGGGAAAGCATTGTATATAAGCAAAGTTGGGCTTTATCTCTGGGGATAGAAACACTTTATTAGGTTTTTATTAGCATCAACAACTCCATTATAGAGATCTTTGCATTGTACTTTAAATGATATTATAAATCAATATCACAGACTATGCTCTTTTGGCCTTTACCATGTGTTATTTCTATTATGTAATTAGTTTAAGATTCTCTATTTTGTATCATTTAATGAATGTGGTTATTTGTTGCCTAGATTTCTAGATTTTGTGATGATATCATAAGTAAATGGATAATGGAATAATTTTTTACACTCTTTTCATTTTCTCTAATGTTTATGGCCCTAGGTCACATTATTCTTTATGGTGATAAAAAATTTAAACTGTTGTAAAAGCTTTCATATGGCACATCGCCTTAGAGTAGATTTAATTTCATGTTTAACTTTTATACCTTTCTAAAACCCCTTATAAACCACAAAGAATCATCTTCTAAAATCTCAGAGGTCATTTAGTGAAGCACAATTTGTCCCTCATTCATCAAACTTTTTATAAGGACGTTTCTCCTAAGTACAACGTTTCAAGATCAATGATTCTTTTTTCTGGCATGCCTAGTGGGGCATGAGCATAATTGCTTAATTCAAGAAGGTCTATGAGCTAGAGGCTTATTACAAGGTCATATAAAGCACAAAATATAGGCATGTTATTGTTAGCATATTGGTAAAGATAGATGATGGTTGTGTTGGCATTGATGTCAACATAGCAGAAGGGTTTATTATAGGAAGTAATTAGAAGAGTTATTTTCTTGATGCTAACTTAACTATTGCAAGTTGGCCAATGGAACATAATGATAAAAGATCTGGTGAGAAGAAGATATTATAGAGATCAAGTTGTGCACATAGAGGGAGTATGTTGAAGGTGTTTACTCAATTAACCCAAAGTTACAGAAGGTTTCATGATGATTTGGATAGGTTACTAGGTTATAAAAGATGACTAGCAGACAGGGTGACAAATTGTGTTAACAAGAAGACAGAAAGAGGTTTGGTATGCTCAATAGCGTTATAATTTCATGGAGAAAACCTAAGAGTGTGTTGGGGAAATACTCAAGCATCTTTAATTCAAAAGGTTTGTACTTCAGAGGTCCTCAAGGCATAATTGTTAGAGTAATAGTCTTTTGGGTTATTAATTAAATCATTTTGATCTAATTACTAACTCACCTATTCACTCTAGTTGCTTAAGCCAACCTTAGGGTTTCCCTTTTAGGGTTTCATGATTCCTTTTTAAGGAATCACCTTTTTGTATTTCAACAGATTATCATATTGTAATTCATTGTTCATAATAGAAGATTGTTTCTTTTGAATGTGTATATGATGTCTCTAGCTTTTTGGCCTCCATAGATTTTTCTCGCTTTCTGTTCTTTGCTTCTTCCATGTGACAGGGTTATGCATACAGGTGTTCTTGGAAGATTAGGTTTCTACCTATTCTAACATGGTATCAGAGCCATCTTGTTGCTCATTGTTCGTGTTTTGTTGAAGTGTTCAAAAGCAGGAGGTCTTCAAGGTTTTTAGATTTTTTTTATGTGGATTTAGAGGCGGGCTTTGTTTCTGGTCACTTTGTTCTCAAACGGACATCTCCATTGAGCTTAGAGCACCCCAAAACCCCAAAATCCATATAAAACTTGTCCATTTTGGACAACTTGACTCTGAGGCAAAAAAATTTGGTTTCCAGTGTCGTACAGGCACAAAAACCGAGAAAAAATAAAACAAAACATTTTTTAATGTTTTTTGCGTTTAAAAAAAATGCAACCGGTGCATTTTAATTGGCGCCACCGCCGCTCCACCACGGCCCGGCCAGCACCCGACCCACGCCAACTACGCATCCTGTAGCTCCTCTACTGCCCACCGTGGCCCCCGCCGCCTTGCACTCCTCCCACCTCCGCAGCCCCCGCCATCCTGCGCACCGCCCTCCTTAGCGGCTCTTGCCGGCACTAGCTCTACCGACGGCTCCTCCGCCGCCCAGCGGGATTTTAGCTCCACAGGCCACCTTTCAGCCCAGCAACAGGTCACATGGGTGACCAGGAGCTTTTTCTCCAACCCCCTGCGTGTGCCATGCACCCAGGGGCCCTTTTTTGCAGCTCCAGGGGCTTAAAACCTCCTTTTGGAGCCTTTCTGACCCCCTGACGTTGTTTTTACTCTATTTGGAGCATACGGAGGTCTTTTTCGGACATCTTTATATCGTCGGAAAGCTCTTTCTGAGATCTTTTCAATTATGGTGGTTAGGTTTTTGGGCTCTACTATTTTGATAGTGTTTTTTGCTGTCAAAGTCCAATGTCTATTTTTTGCCTTCCGAGAGCCATATCTTGCTCATCTGAACTCTATTTTTGGCAAACCAGATATCGTCGGAAAGCTGGTTCAGTGAGTTTTTTAGCTACAAGAGTCTTTTATCTAGATTCTACTCCAAGTTTTTCTCTTTTTCACTCTGGTGAATTACTTGGGTTCTATAGGTCCTGGGATCTCTTCTTTTGTTCTTCTGGCTCACTCTTCTTTCTGACTTCTGAGCATTGTATGTTTCTCTTCTATAGCATTCTATTTTTTGTAAACACATAAGATAAAGTGCCTACTTTTGCATATCTAGGATTTTGAGCACCTTGTGTTTGTTTGTATTCACACTCAGTTATAAAGTACCATGGGGGTTATGATGTTTTGCCTTTTGTGCTCATCCACCTTTGTCAAGTGAGCATACCTTCCATGACATTAGCCCATGCTGTATGTCCATGACACCGCCCTTTATCATGTGCTTGTACTTTTGTTGCACTGTTGGTGTTCCTACTTCTTCTTCTTGCAGTTGTTTCTGGCATTGCATTTTAGTGTTCCTGTCACCCCTCTCCTTGTTCAGCATTATGGGGGGGTTCACCTGTTGGTGCTATTGCTTCCTTGGTTCGGTTAAGTGATCTACGTATTCAGTTTTTGTTCCTATGTACTAGGCGGATGCAGTGGCTAGGCACCTATGCATTTCGGTGAGATGGATCATCTACTATATAGACACTTGTTCATTCCTACTTTTGGAGGTCACCTCTTTGATTGATCAGCTCTTCAGACTTTGTCTTCTCTACCTAGTCATGCACTATTTCAGTGGGGGTTCCAACAGTTTCTTCTGACAGTGTTTGCAGCTTCATGCTTCAGAGATGCTATACATGCTCTTTCTTGTTCCTTTCTTTGGGACTTTCCCTAGATTGAAGGCTTTGTTTCCTTCATCTAGCTCATCTCTTTTTGGGGTAGAGTTTTTCCCACTGGGTTTTCCCTATTTCCCCGCTTTACAAAGATTTCTTGTATTGGGTACCTGATCAGGCCTTTGTTGTCGGGACCCTTCTTTCCTACTTTCTGCAGTAGTCTCCTAGGTTTTGCTTCTCCCTAAGCTTATCTTAAGAGGGGGTGTTAGAGTAATAGTCTTTTGGGTTATTAATTAAATCATTTTGATCTAATTACTAACTCGCCTATTCACTCTAGTTGCTTAAGCCAACCTTAGGGTTTCCCTTTTAGGGTTTCGTGATTCCTTTTTAAGGAATCACCTCTTTGTATTTCAACAGATTATCATATTGTAATTCATTGTTCATAATAGAAGATTGTTTCTTTTGAATGTGTATATGATGTCTCTGGCTTTTTGGCCTCCATAGATTTTTCTCGCTTTCTGTTCTTTGCTTCTTCCATCTAATAGGGTTATGCATGCAGGTGTTCTTGGGAGATTTTTCTACCTATTCTAACAATAATCTTATTATCTTAGAGGCTTGATGACAATGTTCTTCAAGGTTGATGAAAAAGAGTTGGAAAATCCAATGTTTGTGATGGATTTGAACGATTGAGCATTTTTAATGATGATATAGGATGTTCTTGAAGTATTTTATTGATGAGTTGGCACTACTCATGGATCAGAAGGTTCAGATTGGTGGAGCTTTCGGTCAATAATAATATTTTTATTAATATTCATGTTCTTAGTCGACTTAGTTGGTAAATCATGTTGTGCAAGTGCTAAACCATGAAATGTGAGAGATTTATGATCTCGAGGTGGTGGTTGTAGACCATAGCAATGATTTTGCAACTAGAGATGGATTTGAATCAAGAGATTTGGTGAGTTGATTCAAGAGATGATGAATTAGGTTTTGTTGACCTAGTTCTTGATATAATGTGGTGAATTAGGGTAGATTCAAGGTGCGGATCATGGATATATATGCTAGAGGTGGATAGCAGAGGGAGAGCCTAATTCAATGGTAATAAAAAGTGTTACAATAAGGGGTTGAACATAGATATGCATTGTGCTACATTGGAGTTGTATCAACCATAAGGTATATGTCACTTACGTAATTCACAATGTTTCTATAGATCATTATAGTGATTAGATTGTAAGGTGGTTAGCCTTCCTTAGGGTTATAAGGTTATACATTGTAATAGGGCTATACTTCTAACAACATATTCTCTTATTGTGGGTATTCAACCCCACCGTGGTTTTTCCCCTAACAAGGTTTCCACGATAAAAATCTTGTGTCAACTTGTGTGGATGTTTTTCTAATTTGTATATGCATGCTTCTTTTATACTCTATTTATTAAAATCATATTTAAGGGTACACAAGTTTGAGGTTTTTGTGGTTTAAGGGTTTGAGGTTTAAGGTTTTGGTAACAAATAATTCACCCNCCCCCCCCCCCCCCCCCCCCTCTTATTTGTTCATTGCCATATTATTAACAATTGGTATCAAAGATTTGGTCCCTTGAAGGAAGCCTAATAACTTGAGGGAGATTAGATATGGCAACTTACAAGAAGGACAGTCCTAGGTTTGAAGTAACAAACTACCCTATATGGAAATGATAAATGAACACCCATCTAAGATGCATTGGAAAAGAATATTGGACCATCACAAAGAACTCCTACACTCCTCTTGCAGATATATATATGACAACACCAGGTGAGAAGAAGCAATTTGAGTACAACATCATAGCAAAAGAAGCATTTCTAAGTGCCCTATTAGATAAAAAATACAGAAATGTGATAGAATTAGAGGTTTCTTATGATATTTGGATAAATCTAGAGACTCTTCATGAAGGTGATGCATGTTTTAAGAAAGCTAAGTTACAAAGCATAAAAGGAAGGTATGAATCTCTAAGAATGTCTGAGGATAAGAACATTAACTCTTACATGTTAACAATAAATGAATTAGTTTGCATCATTAGGTGTGATTTTGGTGTATTAGATGAAGGGGAAATTGTTTCAAAGGTTCCAAGGTCTTTTCCCCCATATTACAAAAGTAAAGTTGCAACTATTGAGGAAATCAAAATTGTTGTTTTTGTGACAAGAGATACATTGGTTGGAAAGCTATCTGCTTTTGAGATGAGCGAGTTTAGTAATTCTATACCCAAAATTGAATCAAATTTTAAGGCTACTATATCAAGAAGAGACATGCATAGATCAGATCAAGGAGAAGTATCTACAAGAAGGGTATCAATATATGAAAAAGAAATAAGATAGATGGAAGAAGAAGAAAGAGAGCTTCAAGAATTGGAAGCACTGGTTGCAAGGAGACTATCAAAAGGATCTGGTAAGTACAAAGGAAAAATTCCTTTTAAATGCTTTTGGTGTAAAAAGATAGGACATTATGCATCTAGATGTCTGGAGAGATTTCCTAAGCATAAGTATGACACGCCTAAAGATGAGGATAAGTGATATTATGTTGCTAACAATGAAGGAGTCATTGATGTTGAATCTGACAAGATATGATTATGTGGGTAACTTTCCACCCATGGTCTACTCATCAACATCCCTTGACATGGTTGCTTCCCTTTCAAGATATAACTAGGGTAACCTCCCTTAACTAGACTTAATTAGTTAAATTTGATTAATTACGATCTAATAAAGTGTTTCATAAATCTCTCTTAAGTTTGGACGGATTATTTAATTATCTCGCATTATACCCCCCCCCCCCCCCCCCCCAATTATTCCACTTATATTATTAGGGGTGTGATGTTAAATTCATTATTGGAAAGAACATCATTTCATCCTTAATTATCATATTAATTAAATTGCCACTTCCATAGAATCTAAAGACATGTTTATAATAATTAACATTTTATATTGTATCAATATTTATACCCTATTATAACCTATAGTTTATTCACTTTAATAAAACCACTATATTATCGTCCTTATATTTAATTTAACCCATAAAATGTTTCCTTATATTTTTATCATTTATATTCTAACTTTATGTAGTTTCCCCGTGAACCATTAGTGTCGCATCAGAATTAATTAATATAAAGCATTATTGATAAGTCAATATTATACTCTTATTATAACATATCATTTTAAATCGCTATATTAAAATCATCAAATCGTATCGTGATATCTTAAACTCTTTAATTCTAACTTTGTTTGATATTCCATTATAATTCTGAATTCCCCTTTCTTTATACAAATAAATGTCACACCTCAATTTAATTAAAATGCGACATAATTTAAGCGACATCTTAAATCTAATTGGAACAGATTGTTTGAAAGTCATTATATTTTAATTGCTATAATTAAATCACTTTTGCTTGCACTTAATATAAAACTTCCACTATAGTTTTAAAAGATTTCCCTTCTACAAATATAAATCTATCAATAATCCTTTCCAAATAAATTCCACTATGATTCTAAGATTTTCCTTTACATTTAACTATACACTCACTAAAAAATTTCAACCATTTAGAAATGAAAGAACAAAACTAAAATCAAATTCCCTCCTTATTGACTTTTAAAAAAGAACTAAAAAACTATTATTTTATTAATAACATTTCATATCTTATTAGGGTTTTTTCTTTACATTCCCCAATATAATACCATTATCTTTTTTTTTAAACTTCATTTCCCTTTTCCTCTACTCTCTACTCATTTCTCCCAACCCTAACCCTAAATATGAAATTAGGGTTGCATAGGGTTTTCCTTTGTTTGGTTATGCATTCCTTGAGTTTTGTTTTAGAGGGCTCAATTCTCATAGTTTTTTTTTTGCATTCATCTCTTGTTCCCTTTGGAAAATCTCATTTTTCTTATGCTCTTATGGTTGAAGGTGGAAGTTTAAGGGGCGACTCCTTATTAACAGAGGTGACGAATATGCTTACGACAACAATTTTATGTTTACGATGATGATTTTTGTTAATGGCGGTGGGGGTGAGGGTCTGCGGGTGGCAAGGCGGTGGGGCCGCCATGGGCCTGTAGCGTAGCCGCAGCCAGTGTCTTCCGCCACTGGTCTGCGGTTGGCCGTGGCCGCTCGGGCCTAACTTGTTTCCCCCTCTATTTTATTTAAGTTGTTATTTAACATTTTTTTTAATTGTTAAATATATACATAAACATGTATATATATACATGTGTGTATATATACACACACACACATAATATATATACATGTGTGTGTGTGTATATATATATATACACACACACATGTATATATATATATGTATATAAATATACATGTATATATATTATGTGTGCATGTATATGTATATATATACATAT
>MU226533.1:1492339-1505643 GCA_018584345.1 Thuja plicata
CATGGAAAGGAATTCATTCTAACATGCATCATTTCCCTTAAACATTTGCATGACTCAACTGACTATATTAAATATGCAGATTTAACTTGCAAATAACAACTAGTTTTCTACTTAGCAAGAGAATGAAATTAGATTTTAACTCAACCAATTTCCATTTGCATTTGATAATAACAAAAAAAAATTCTACTTTATTTATTTCCTTCTACATAAGATCTTTCCACACACAAACTTTCAATCTCCTTCATCTACTAGAACCATTAACTCAAGTGATAAATAATATGGATCCTACCATTTCTCAGTTTCACAAATCACTTCTCTCTTATACAAATTTTACAAGTGATACTAACTTTTTACGTGCTATTAAAATATCTACACATGTGAAGGTATTTGAATCAAAATAACAATGTAGAACAATGCACAATCCTTTGCTTCTTCCATTTTCCTTTTTCGGAAAACATTACAGACCTGTAATAATAAAACAAATGGCCATGGAAAGCTCTCCTCATAGCCATAGGCAAGGCCACCCCTGAGCTTGGAGAACCAATGCTAACCCAGGGTACACACAAGCCAAAATGCAACATACACATAAAACACCCTCCCATGGCTTAACACAAGGAGCTTGAACTAAAGCTTCCTAAGGGTGAAGGTGGACCAAATACCTTAATGGGAGTATAAGGTTATATAAAAAAAAACAAGCCTTCAACAAGGCATCTTTCCACATTTTAACAATACAACTTCTCACCACTTTCCCCATAGAATGCTTAACAAAATGGTCATTAACCCTTCTGACTCCCAAAGCAAAACAAATGTTACTAGCCTATGATGGACCTCATAATCCCTGGTGCATCCCTCTCTCCCAAGGAGAGAGACTCTACACTAAGAGGGTTGTCCTATTTTCCCTTCACCCTCAAGGTGACTCTGCCCTCCCAAGGGTGAGTTTGGCCTTGCACAATCCCCATACACACAATACTACAATAACACACTCATAGTGCATATTTCACAACACAAAACAAGTATTATACCCAAGTAAATGCAACTACATCTTGATACAATCCAAACATAACTACACAACATGTATCATAACAAAACAAATTCCTTCTTTCTTTATTCATGGAAGCCATATGCAAGACATTATTAAAGTGTGTGTGTGTGTGTGTGTGTGTGTGTGTGTGTGTGTGTGTGAGAGAGAGAGAGAGAGAGAGAGAGAGAGAGAGAGAGAGAGAGAGAGAGGCCACAAATCTTGAAAATAGAAGTTATGGTAAGTTTTGATGAAGAGTTTTTCCCTTTTTTCCATCCCCTTTTTTCCATCCCCATCCTTCTCCAAATTTTTATCTTTCCACTAGTAGTCTATAAAGTTAGAGAGTGGGTGATTGAGAGAAAATCTCTCCAATTTCCCCTCTAAATTCAAAATCCTCACATTCTCCAAGTTCTTGGAATATATGTGAGTTCCTATTGATTTCTTTGCCCCATACCCCTTACACTTACTAAAAATGGGTTTAGAAAAGGGTGACTAGAAAAGTGGATAAGTTTTTTGTCATCCAAATAGAAGGTGGTCTACCCAAGACCATGCTTCCAAAAGTTGATTTTCGTCCATCTTGGAAAATCAACTTTTTGGAGGCTTCCCTAAGTCAAAATATGATGTCCTATAGCTAAAAACTCCATTTACCCATAGGTATATGAAATGGACTTGTCAAAAATGGGTTAAACTCAGCCCTAGGTGACCATATGACCCCTCAAAAACCCCAGTTAAATTCACCTACGGGTTCCAATAGATTTGACCTCACTCTGGCTCACAACCCAAGTGGTCCTTATGAGAAACACAACTACGTACCAAGTGGGGAAGGTGGACACCCAAGCTCTCCAAGTGGACATGCCATGCCACAACATTTACACAACACATGTGTCAATTGACACTACACAACACATCACAATACACTTGGCATATCCACTTGTAATTATACACAAATTATGAATGCAAAACTAATTAATATTCCCACCACATACATTGTATGAAATAAAATACATCACAACGAGGTTTTGTCTGCTTTTATAGGTGCAACCTTGGCTTTATAGAATTCACATAGGGATTAGTCATGGTTCTCCGTTAAAATTCCATGGTCATGATCCTACACACCCAATTCAAATATCAGTAATCCCAAGAAATCATATTCATCAAAATTCAAAATGTGTAGTAAGGATTACCATTTAATTCCCTAGTGCATAGATTACATCCTTATAAGTCACCATAATCATTCATCATCATTAATTTTCAATTGAAACATATGCATTCCAAATCATAAGAACAAAATTCCAATTTCTCACATGTCACACAATTCATCCCTAAACTATATCAATCATGATAGAATTTCACCAAAATCACATAAGCATAACATTAACATTTCTAACATCATCAATATGGCCTATAAATCAAGTAGCATAGATCATTTATGAGTAACACATAATAATGTCTTGAAAATCATCATAAAAATAGTAAAATGCCCATGTCATATGATATCTAATCCAAATTGTTTGTGATGTCGTATCACGACAAGTGCACTAGAAACCAACATGTAAATAGTATCAAATATCTCAATAATGTCTCAAAGACATAGTCTATGCATAAAAGTATGTAATGTTATGATAGGATCGGGGTAGGGTCTCACAAAACATTAGTTAGAGGGAAAAATTCAAAGTTCCAAACATGAAATACGAGAATCCTCAAACCCCTAATTAGCAATCATTATCAAAATGCATTCTCACCAATTTATCTCATAGGATAAAGATATAGGTGTGTGCACAATTCCCATTAAATTTCGCAAGGAAACTCATGACCTGTTTCCATACTACACCTCATTCAAACCTTTAATCTTTCTAATCTTCTATAATAGAGACATATTCGTAAAGTTAAGATTTTGTTAGATATGTGAGAGGAGGTGTCTTACACCATGATAGTTTCAAAGTCCAAAATCAGAAGGAATTTGATGCCAAACAACTTGAGTAAAATGAAACCAAGAAGTCAGTTAAAGGAAATATCAACTCACATTATCAAAGAACTATAGATGAACTGGTGCAGGAGCACCTAGGTAGGCTAGATGATACACTTTAACCTAGGGCTTCTATGTTTTTGGCTTGTAGTGGTTCTAGCTAGACCACTAGGTGAATAAAGGGACTAAGAGTCCTAGTATATAGAGTGCTAAGTAGGAGGATGTCTTGTTAGGTCCTTAGAGACTTTTGTGTCCATTTAGGTCCAATAGGGTGTTTTTGGTATTTTATTGTGAAATGAGTAAAACAAAGGGCTAGAGGTCCTATTTGATGTTATTTCATCCTAATTAGTGGTTTGGACAAGTTTGGACAAGGTTAGACCAAGTTTTGATAGCATATCCAAAAAGTTGCACAAGTTATCAATGTTGTCATTGACAACATTTATGACAAGAATGTAACTTCAAAGGAATTAGTTCCTTAACTTGTCTGAAATCGGTTTTTTAGTGCCTTGGTCAACTATATAAGACCATCCTCGAGCTTTTTGCAGGGTTGGCATTTTGAAGTCATATTGTGTACGGACTGTGAATTTGATATACAGTTACAGTTTTTGTGTTTTGTGAAGATTAGATTATTTAATTGATTGAAGTAACTTCTGTAAGCATTGATTTGAGTAATGTAGGTTGATATAATATTTCTTGTGGTATTACTTTGTTGGATTCAATAGTTTTAGTTGTTTGTTTAAATTCTTTAATTGATTGATAGTGTGATCATGCCCCCTCGGGAACGAAATCGAAGGAAAAGAATAAAATCCCCTTAGTTTGAAATGATGTATCACTTGCAGGAAGTGGTTAGGGAAAGAAATAATGGAATAGAAGAAGTGGGAAAAGATGGTGTATTTAAAAATAAACACACAATTACCAAGTTAATTACGTGAAAATGTGAGTTCGGTTTCGTTCCCGATTGATCAAAGATTTCGGGAAACATGGGTATGTAAATATCTTGGATTTTAGATGAAGATAGAAAGTATTTTTGAGCACAAAAAGTCTTTATGCATTTATTGCCTTTATAAATGTATCATGCAAGCTCTAAATGCAACTATATGCGGACTCTCAGGACTTGTCACTAATTAGCAAATATTGTAACATTTTTATCATCATTGGGCACTCTGTCAGAATGGATACCACTGGATAGTACAACCATCACTAATACCCACTGATATTATGATAATATGAATACTATGTTTTATTGAAATGTCGGAAATAGACTTAGGCATCAAGGCATAGGAGCTAGGATAAAAAAATAGTCACCTTCCTTTTAATATACCAGATTTTGATCAAGGCAAGATATTGGACCCGCAATGACCTGGAAAATTCATATCCTTGGGTACATTATGATTCGTATACCTTAGTAAGAATCTAGATCAAAAAATAGATAAGGAAATAATTTCAACCTCACTGTAGTTTACACATAACGAAGATCAAGATATATGCGGCTATCCACCCATAGTAGCAGCTCTTACCATAAACATCCAAGTTAGGTGAAATTTATAGGATCATTTGAAACAATCACCACATGCAGAAAACTAAGAAAACATTATGCCCCCTATCCTTGTCACTCTTTGTCTTTGCGCAGACGTCATTGAGTAACTAAGAAGATATAATAAATCATCAATTATGAATCAATCAAATAAAATTTATAATTACTTAGATGCCCCTAGTTGAAAACATCATTAGGACATAAAAGAATCATAATCAAACCCAATATCACACTGTGTGTTTAAGTAGTACTTGTTCATTCATATGTCAAACACAGTAAAGATTCATCAATCAGAAAATTGGAATACAAGCAATATGGTGTTTCCACGCTTGTGCGTTGATAGGATAATCCGTTCATGTTTGTGATCCAATATAGATTTGTAGGAACTCCATTAATGTAGATGTCATGTCTGGATATGGGATGTTTGAAAAGACACCCTGGTTTTGAAAAAGTGACATTGTCTTGCATGTATCAAGAAACATTGTGTTCATGAGGCAAACCATCCTAGAGCAACCTAGCAACCATAACTTACCATACTAGCATAGATGCCCCCAGTGCAGAATGACTTATTCCTAAGATGTAAATGTAGACAAATCCCAAGCGAGGATAAGATAGCCATTTAGGAAATGAAGTCATCATTTGAGCACTGGTGAAATTTATGAAGGCTCAGTATCAGTAATGCATTGATAGATGGAGCGCAGAACACAAGTGATGCCTGATTGCCAATGTGTGGAAGATTTGTAAAAGATTACCAATTCTCAAGCATGATCACATTTTTGTGTGCCCCTAATGTCTAGAAAGATGTAGGGTGTTACAGATGTATTGATATCTCAGAAGTGGATTGGCAACGGTGGAGGAAGTGAGTGAATGTCACCCTCAAAGAGAGTCTCCTCAAGATTACCCAAGCTAAGGAAAAATAATATAATAATGTAGGCTCATACAGTGGTATCAAATCTCATATAGGATAATGATCTGATGTCATGAAAAGTATGTAGGATATCATGTAGTCCAAAAGAGTGGACATGTCAAGAGAGTTTTTAGAACTTGCTTTCCATTTTATTTTGTTCTTCCTTTTGATCAAGACCAAGGGGTCAACTGATAGGACTAGTGCCAAGATAGTGAGTATGGACTTGGGATAAGCAAGATCACGATTGTGAGCAACATACAAGATCAAGTGAGTAAGATATACAATTTGTTCTTGAATAGGCCCAACCTTGTCAAGATCACCAGATGGAAAATGGATGAAAGATATGAGGGATATGATGTCATGGAAGGAACTTTCCCCCAAGTGAAGAGTGCAAGTAGGAGGAATCACGCGTAACACCTGTTTGCCAGGTTTTCACCACGGTACTTATCCAAGGTGCCACAAGAAGTGGTTTTCACCATAGGATGAATCTTTTTCTCTTTACTTTTGCTGCCAAGGCATCTGTTTACCAGGTTTTCACCGAGGCACTTTTTTTTTTCTTTTTCTTTGCTTTTTTTTTTTTATAAATTTTATGATTTGAAGGAGGAACTTATGCATCATTCTCTTGGGATAGTTCTCTTTTGAAAGATATGTTATGATAGGCCAAGAACACTGAAATTATGCTCAAAGATGTTGATAGGGTGATGAAATGGAGAACAAGGAAGATGGAGGCCAAGATTTTATGCAATGGACTGGACGAGAGAAAAAGAAGGAATGTAAGAATCCAATATGGAAGGATAGTGTTGGTGCTATTTCCTGTTTAGATTGTGCCTTGCAATTTTCCTAGGGTCCCTTGTCATTAGTAGTGTCTAAGGCTTCGAAATCAAGGTCAAAATTGTCCTTATGCCTCTGCAAAGTTTGTTCAAACCCTTAACCTAGTTGAAAATGGTGGAAAATGACTAAAAACCCTAATTGTCTTGGCTGATTCTATTTTCACGATACTTTTTCAGTCACTTAAGTCACCTCAAGTCATGTGTCCATGTTAATTCTTAAGTCACGCCATGAAAAATCCCTTTTACATCATCACCTTATGTGTCAAGCAAGTCAGCTTTGATCGAACGGTCGGCTTAATGGCTTAATCAAAAAGTGCACGACATCTAACGATTAAGCGATTAAGCGGTGGTGACACATGTCCTTGGTGGGGCTGAACAGTCATAAAGGTTCTTAGTTAAATAGTGGGCAAGTATGAAGGAATCAAATGACCTACTTAATGGCTTAAACGAAAAGTGCTCGACATCTAATGGGCAAGCGATTAAGTGGGAGCGACACCTGTCCTCGGAAAAGAATGTGGGTCCAGTCGTAGACAACATAAAGGATGCTAAAGCCTGGAAAGATCGAATGGTTGGGTTAATGGCTTATACCCAAGATGCACAACATCTATCAAACAAGCCATTAAGCGGTGATGAAATCTGGCAGCTGGTGGACCCGGGCATTCAGAGCTGGCGAGAACTTAAACCACAGCTAAGTTGCTTTATATCTGACGGCTCGCTTAATCGCTTAAAGGGAAAGTGCTCGACATCTAACGAGTAAGTGATTAAGCGGTGACAACACGTGTCCTCAGTGAACAGTTGTTTTCAGGAAAATAAGATAGCTATCAGATGCAGAGAACAATGTCCAAAATCTACAACTCAAATTCAAAGTTGGTAAAATATGTTGCAGAGAGTCGTTAAGCTGCAAAATTAAATCCTGTGAATTAATTATAGAATGTGTGACAACTCCAGTCGAATTCAATTCAAAAGATTGATTTGATTGAGGCTGTAGAATTGATTAAGTCAACTTGTAGTCACAATGATTCATCAAAATCATTCAAGCAAAAATGGGATTGCAGAGAAAAATTGGCTTCACGCGACTTCTGTGCAGAACGGGTAAGCTTACTGATTCATGAGCATTCAAATTGTGGTGGAATTTGCAGTTCAGAAAGGTTTTAGAACTTTGTTTCAGAATATAAGTCTAGTATCGAAAGAAAAACCTTAGAATGACCCCTAGAATTGAGATTTCTAGAGAGGTTGATTACCAAAAAAGGAACGTCAGGGAAGATTTGTTACAATAATTGCCACTGTCCTCAGGAGATGCCACACAAATTAAAAGGGTAGTTCCACCACATCCCTGCTTCAAAATTGGAGAAGGGTTATACGATTCCGGTAGATGGGAAAAAGATGCTAATACCAGTTTTGATGGCCTTACTCTGTTCAAGACGACCTATAGCCAGAGGAATGCCCCTACCCCTGACTGTAATATTTGGGAGTTAGACGTGGGAAAACTAATAGCACCTAGTGTGTTCATGGACACTGATTTGTTCACTTTAATTGCTAACATTTATGATAAGGTGGCTAGGGTTGTTAGGGATACCCAGGGAAATTTACTATTGACTGTATCAGCTGATGAAATCAGAAGGATTTTCAAGCTGACTGACACCTCTCAACATATGGATGATATTGATTTTGAATACTTTAAAGAAGTATACCATAATCAGAAGGACTATGACAGGGATGAAGCAATGAAGGGGTATTTTAATAAAATAGGGAACTTGGTTGTAGTAGGACCTATAACCCCAGAACCTTTCAAGCTGGATCTTTTTAATGGCAAGGCCAGAAAGATGTATAGTGCTCTATGCCAAGTTTTGGGGGTAGATGAAGTGACAATGCCTGTCCATATAATGCTAATGGTCGTTCAAATTCTGCATCCCCACCTGCCAGTAGTATTTGATTTTGCATCTTATATTGCTCAAGAAATGCATGAGGGTCTGTTAGGAATTCAAGATAGCAACATACAGAAGCCAATGGGCTGGTATTCCCTCATGATGCATATGTTCTTGTATAACAATGCAGATTTCTTTGAGGAAGAAATGGAGCTGGATAAATTCCAAGATGGTAAAGAATTGCCTGTTTAGATGTGGAGTGCAGATTTATCATGGGATAGGAAGAGTGCTAGTTATGTGTATTTTGATAAGGTTTTTGCAACTAGACTCAAGTCACTGCTGAGCAACCAGAATGCTAGGGTCCATGCTGAAATGATGAGGCTTTTAAGGCCTATGGAATATGCCCTAGAGCTAAAAATTGCTCACAATTGGGAAGATTTAATTTTGTATCCTTTTTCCATAGTAATTAGGGTTTATGGATTTAGAGGAACCCCTTATGTGCTACCCTACAGAGTCCCACTCAAGATTGGAGTAGCAAAAATTATAAGGCAATTGGGTGGGCTATAGGAAGAATCTCTGACTGGAAAGATGAAGGGAAATATCTTTCCTACCCTCACCAGAGCCCATCACTTCATCATAACCAAAGGTGGATGGACACAGTTTGACAAGTATTTTGAGCCTTATCATTTAGCTACGTCTATGTCCAGATGTGCAGATAATGAAGATTGTATCATGGGTATGTTCAAGAAGAGGACTAAATGCTTGATGTTAGAACATCAATTCAACTACCCTGAGGATATCATCAAAAATATTTTTGACCTTGGTGTTCAGGAAGTCAGGAAGGACAAATGGATGGCATACAAGAAGTCTTTGGACTTTGTACAAAATTTTGATAAGACTTATGATCCTTTAAAGGATTTTTTCCCATGGTCTTACAAAATTGACTCCCTAATGAATCTTTTTGAGGGGATCATACAAACCCTAAATGAGAAGAGGCAGAGAGCGATTGAAAATGATCCAGAAAGGGATCTTGCTATCCTGAATAAATTTCCACAGGGGAGAATAGTCCCACTAGGGGATTATGTAGTGTATAAAAGAAGAGGATACACTACTGTTGCACCTAAAGTTGACAAACCTCTTCAGCATAAAGGAAAAATGCCAGCAAATATTGATGTTCAAGAGGTGCCCTCTCCCAAAAGACAAAGGGTGGAAACCAAAGAATAGGAGAGTGAATTGTACTCTCCTTCCCAATCCCCCAAGCAATATGATGACCAGGCCATTGTTGAACAATTGGTCAAATTGAGAAATGCTGGTGAAGTGGTTGTTACTGCTCAGGAATTACAAGAAGGGATGCTAGAGGTACCTAAACATACAACAACTAACCTCACAATAGCAGAGTTTTCTAGTAGAGAGTTGAACCCTATAACCAAGCAGGCCAGTGATGAATTCTTATCTGATGACAATTTTATTAAAACTAGGGCATTCATTCAATTTTTATGGAGGTGCCACATTGATGAATTCAATCATAAATGCCAGAAGCTGCAAGAAGCCCAACCCAACTCTGCTAAAGAAGATATAGAGAAGGGAGTTAAGAAGGAGATGATATCAAATTTTGATAAGATCACCCCTGAAGAGGGTAGACAAATGATTAAAAGGTAGGGGTTTCTCATATTACCTCAATGGGATCTAGCAGATCCAGTGGTCTTTGATGCTATTAGAAAGCAAGCAAAACCTATGAGCACTGCTGGGACATCAATTGGTGCCCAGTTTAGTGAAGATCATGTAGCTTTAGCAATTTGTTCATTAAAGAAGAAAGACAAGAGGATAATAAAGGAAGATGATGATGTCGAAGATACAGGCAGCCTAATTGTGAAGAGGGTTGCTGACACTTCAGGAATTGAAGCTACAAACCTTGTTGTTTAAATGGCTAATTTAAGCATGAAGGTAGCTGAGAGAGAAAGGGAGGCATATGCTAGTTTAAATGAGAAATATGAGTTTGTGCTCAAAGCTTATAATGAGGAAAAGGTCAAATCCTTGATGAAAGATAACAAAATAGCAATACTAGAGGGTAAGCAGAAAATCCAACTTATCCCCCAAGGGGTACTTGGTCAGGAACCTCACCAATCCTCCTCCTCAAGTCAATTTGTGACATATCCCCCATCCCCTGCACCTTTAAGTCCCACTACCCAAGAAGCCATTGATGCCAAAAGAGAAGAATTAGAGGCTGAGAAGAATAGGTTGATCAGTGAAAGATCAAGGCTAGAAGAAGAGTGTAAAAGGGATCTTGAAGATTCTCCTTCATACAAAGAGGATGAGGAATTGGTGAAGCAAAAATGTTCTGATCAAATATTTTCCAACCTCAAAAGGTGTGCTAGTGAGGTCAACCTTCCTAACCTCTATCTACTGGGAAAGAAGATTGCAGGCATTATAAGCAAACATGACAGTGAAAAGGGACAATGGGATTTGATAATGAATAACTAGAAAGGGAAGGCAGCCCATATCAAATATTTTTACTCTCTCTCAAAGGAGCAGAATAATATTGATATCACCCTGACAAGCACCCATAAATGTCTCAAATTGATGGTTAATTTGGACATCAAGAAGAGAATGGTCATAAAGAGGGTCATAATTTTGAGAGAAGAGTTCTCCAGGGACAGATATGATATGTTTCCAAACATGTTTAAAGAAGATGGGAACATAAAGAATGAAGCCTTATGGCTAAGACAATTGAATAAAGCACTAACCAGCGGAACAAAAAGTATTGTCACATTGGCGAATACTGGCTGGTTTGTGTTAACTATTGATATTTTGAACAAAGCCAAAGCATTTTTTGAATCATGGGAGGCAGAAGTTGAGAAAGCTAACGATGACTGGGAAGAGTTCAATAGCCAGAAAGATGAGGTCCTCAATTTCAGTTGGCCAAGTGATGAGGTGTTCACCACATGGGTTAGCAAGTAAGGTATAGTCACCCCGGTAGCATGAGACGGTAAACATAAAGGGGACAAATAACACCAAAGAGGTTGAGCAGTTTAAGAAAATTATATATTGGGGCTCTACATCAGCAAGAGGACAAATTCTAGATGGCAAGGACCCAGCCACCTTAGAGCAACTTCAAGCATTTAGGCGGTCACATGACAAAATATTACATGGCTTATGACAGATTTGTTATCCCATCCGCTTGAAATTTTGTCTCATCTGAAAATTGTATTTTTTCCTTTAGCCCAGTCATCCATAGCTTGTTGCATCCTTATTTTCCAAAAGGATTCCAAGATGACTGTGGCTGTCTATAAGTATCAAGTTGTAATATTGTAAAAGGATGGTAAAATAAGACTACAAGGCAGATTACTAAATTGTGTCTGAATTTCAGTTTTTGAGTCTTTGAATTTAGTGATATCAAATTTGCATTACTAAAATACAATGGAATCTCCATTTTGATATCAATGATGTCTTCTTGTATTTGCTATTAATTCTTATATGTTCAATTTGTAAGGTATTTTGACTATACTGGTTATAAAGTAGCCATGTTCTTGCCTGTAAGTTGCTTTTAAGGAGAGTTTTAAATCTTGCAGATAATTGCAGAGGGTTAGGGTTTATGCAAGGATTTGATACAGGGATGTGAGGATAGTTTGTAAGGAATTCTATCTGGGGTTCATTTGTATTTCCATTAGTCATCTTTAATATATGTATGCTCTGTTTTGACTCTATCACCCATGATTAGGCACTGGTCAAAATGTTGACAAGTGGTTGTTATCATCAACTCAAATTTAATCAATCTTTATATTTCTGTTATTTCAAGTACATGTCTAGCTAATTGTATCCATTGCAATTTATCTTAGTGATTCCTTAAAGAGTGAATCAATAGGTTAGACTTCCTAAGCCTAATGTAATAAAAAGAAGAAGGATCACCAATCCTTAATCCACTGTTAAAAACTGTTGAAAGATAATATTCTGTCAAAGGTGCACCCGCCTGGGTATGTGGAGCCCAAAGTGCAGAAGGATTTTTTCATCCTTATTAATTAGCCTCTTCCCTATGAGAATCTAACTTGGGTATAAGAGAGTCTAGCATTTATTTCTATTGTAATTGATTCTACAAGAAAAAGAGCTAATAGATAGTAGGTGACAAGATCAACATCAACACACTCTTTGAAGGGTAATGTATGGATTGAGTTTTTGATGTATGAATGGGTAGGGATCTTGGTACACAAGGACCCAAGATGGAGGAAGTATTCAAGGTAATGGATTTTGGGACATGAGTGTTAGAGTAATTTAGTAATTACTCTTTTGTGCTTAAGTTATACTTAGGCAACTTTCTATTTTCTGGGAGTTTCCTTTTTAGGGCTTTGATATCCTTTATAAGGAATCACCGCTTAGTTTTATTTACAGAGTTTTTACATCAGTTTGTAAATCATAGAAACATATTATCAATATATTGTTTTCTTGAGCACATGATGTCTCTGGCTTTTTGGCCTCCATAGATCCTTCTATCTTCTGTCTTTTGCTTCTGTTTATGTAATAGCTATGCATGCAGGTGTTCTTGGGAAGATTGCAGTTTAGCAACCCTAACATGGTATCAGAGCCTTCTTGCTGCTGGCTGTTCGTTCTCTGTTGAAACACAGAGGGTTTGAAGTCTTCAGAGGCTTTTCTGGCAGTTTTTCAATGATTCTGGGGGGGTCTTTATTTTTCGGACCTGTTTGAGCTGAAACAGACTCTGCCATTGCGTCCAGAAGGCCTGGGAGAGTCGAAATAGATATAAATTTTCACCATTTTGGTTACCGGGGCCTCTGAGAGTTTTTTCGTGGCCTCCGAGGGCCGTACGGCACGTGGTTCGAAAAAAAATTTAAAAAATCATAAAAAAACCAATGTTTAATGTTTTTTTTGATTAAAAATCCGCGCAGCCTTTGTTTTTTGGAAGGCGCCACCGCCGGGCCGCCCCCGCCCCACCGGGGCTCGGCCTCCGCCGGCAGCGCCCCCATTTCTTTGCGCAACCCGGGCGCCCTCTGTTCCGCCGTCGGCCACACCTGTTCTACGGGCTCTATTTTTCCACCACCCATGGTGGCTTCCCTCCAGCACGGCCGCCCGTCGCCCGACTCCCTCTGCGGCTTCCGCTCACCGCCCCACTCCCTCTGCGGATGCCGCCCCAGCGGCCCCCGATCCCGCCACCGAAGCGTCGCTCCACCAGCCGAG
>MU226533.1:1576235-1593123 GCA_018584345.1 Thuja plicata
TTCATCTTGCATGTAGGACAATATTTGTCCATGTAGGTTTCCTTCTTTGGCTTTTCTATCTTTCTCTTGCATTCATAAGCCTTATGTCCTTTCTTGTTACATTTATAACATAATCCTATGAATGAAGATGAAGATTTAGATTTAGGAGTACCTTTCATTTTACCTCAGCATGCATTTGATGTGTGCCCTTGCTTTCCACAGTGCTTGCATGTTGTCTTTCTTGGTCTTGGATTTTCGTAGACATTCTTTGGTCTTGATGTTTCTCCTTTTTCTGTAAAGCCTATACTGTTGTTGTTGATGAATCTTCATTGTCCTTCAAGAAAGTCATCCATTCATTTATTGCTTTCTTTAGCCTTTCTGATAATCTCATTATGTTGTTTCTGAATTCTAACCTCATGCTTTAGCTTTTCATTTTCTTCTCTTAGTTCAATAATAATCTATATTCTCTCAATGAGTTCCACATTTATTCTATTTGCTTCTTGACTCATAAGGATAATCTAATTTGTGAAATCACGGTGATGCTCAGCATGTATTTGAATTTCCATTTCCTTTTCCTATAGTTTCTCTGAAATCTTCCTCCTATCATCAATAGCCAGTGTTCTTTCTGTTTCAGCTTGTCTGGCAGAACTCATCACATCAATCATTCTTACCATCTGGGTCTCTTGACCAATTTGTAGCATCTTTATTTTCTCTGTCAGATGTAGGTTGATTTCCTTTAGATTTGTGATGTTCTCTTCTGATGTATCTAATACATTACTTGCATTTGATCCTGAAGATTTAAAGAAATCTAGAATCTCTTCTTCCTGATAGTCTACTTCATTGTTCCTGGTAGCCACACCTTTTCTTTCAGCCAACAGCTCTCTCATCTTGATTCTTGCTTCTTTATACTATTCATAGAACATCTGTATCTCAAGCTTTTTGTTCTCAATATTCTTATCAAGTTTATACTTCTCCATTGCAAGATCTTTTCTCTTAAGCTTTTAAGATTTTCAAGAAGATACTTAGCTCTAATACCAATTTTTGGACTTAATGGGAAGTAGTACTAAGAGGCGAGGGGTGAATCAGTACCTCTAAAGCTTTTAACACTTTACCCAATTTATCATTAATGATCATTCAATTCTGATTTACCAACCATTACTGTTATTCTTTCTTATGTAGACATTGTTTGTTAACAATCTTTACAATCATCCATAGAAACATTCATGAAATTAACAAACACATGACACAAGATATGATATCACAGAAAACTCCTGTTAGGAAGTAACAACTACGGTGGGGATGACACCCACAAAACTTCACTATCTACAGAATGGAAGGGAGCCAGTTAAGGCTTACAATTTGATCACTTCTGATGATCTACCTTGTTAAGAGTATTAATGTGGAGACCTATTAAGATCTACTCTGTTAAGAGCTTTAGCAACACTAGTTTAAGTGTGCACTCAGTTATGAGATTTACAATAGGATGGTTAAGCCCACCTTTATTGAAAGGATTTCATTAGTGTACTACACTTTTTAGAATGAGTAAAAATGTTGACCTGACTGTATGCAATCTACTATTGCTGATTTATAGATCCATTAAAGCTTTTACAATAATGCACCTTAAGTGATTGATGAATACCTTTTCTCTGCTTTTCGGTAGCCTCTATTCTGTTCTTGAAAACTGATTTGAATCTATTTGTGTTCTTCTGCATGAATTCTCTGTCTGGTCTTTAGTTGGTCTTTGTGGCTACTTTCTTCATTGAAAAACAACTGTTCTTAATGGTTCGAGCACCTATTTATACAATTTTTTTTTACCTATCTTGGAATTCATGATTTACAATGTTAACTCTCAGATCCAAGGTTTACAACTTGATCTTGATCTTTAGTTTGCATGTTTTAAAATAGTAAAATGAATTAAAACAATAAAGATTATACTGCTTCCTCCGCACATAATGGATTAAAAAGCAAATCAAGAAGTTATAAATACAACTTTAGTGATTTATCTGACATGGAAAGTCAGATCCACTTTTTGTGGGATGTAACTGACTGTCGGTTCTTGGCTGTCAGTTTGAACTCACAGTCTGTTAGCATTCCTTAACCGAATTGTTCATCGGGTTTCCTATATCTGTCAGGTTCCTCTCTTTGTTTTTCATCGGGTAGCACTATTGATACTTCGTCGGGTATGCTTATCTTTTTGTCATCGGGTAACACTTGACAGTTTTCGTCGGGTAACCTTAGTGTTGGATAGTGATGTGCCCTATCTGTTGGTTTATACTAAATCGATGGTGCAGATCATGTTTTTATCTAAGTATACTAATGGAAAAATATAATTCCTTCAGAATTTGCGCTGAGTGCTTCTACACCCCCTAGTTAATGTATGTGTATCCAAATGCACAACAAGCTAACACATCCACCTCCTCTTAACTAGTCGTAGAGGTGAATGATATAAATAATTTTCTATGGACATTTTCCAATGAGATTATAAATGTAAAGTGATAATAGGAAGTGTCTTAAAACCCTCCTTATCAATGATGTCAATGTAGCAAGTCCTCATATGAGTAAAATTAGTATTAGGGAGGAGCTCATCCAAACAACCAAGTGTAGGCTTAAAAATAGACTGTTCTAGTTCTCACTCCTCTTTAGGATATACCAAAAAATCATAATCATGAGTTGGTTGCTAAAAAATTTAGTAGAAAACACCAACACTTGGTCTTTCCCTTGCAATTATTCATCTCTTGGCATAGAAAATATAGTGTTAATTACTAAGATGCAAGGAATGTCCTTAGAGAATGAAGAAAAATTAGCACTAGATTACACATTCTTCTTCTATATGGAAGGTGAGGAAGTTGTATTTAGTGATGAGGCATCTATGTCAAAATATCATAAGTGCAATCTAATTATAACACTTCCTTTAAGCAAAGGCTTATCAGAGAACTAGTCACTCAAATATAGAAACCTAAGGTGACTTTTGACGAAGTCCCAATACACTAACGGTTGTGCCACCTTTCTATAAGCTGAAGGAAGCATCGATGACCAAATAAAATTACTCAAAGGTTCTTATACTCAGATTACTCAATGCAGTCAAACAATTGAAGAAAGATCCTACTAATGTGACTCTTAGGGACATCTTGACCATCCTAGAGCATAAATATTTGTTGTAAGAGTATCTTAAAGGACATGAGGAATTAAAATGAGCACAAAAAATCTAGCACATGTCAAGAATAAATACAAAGGGCCAATCATGAGAATACAATAATAAAAAATTTTAGCGTTCACCAATTCAAAAGATGAAGAAAAGGAAGATACAAGTAAGTCAAGCCAATGCCTTTATTTATTAATTTTATTGTAGGAAATAAGTTTCTTCACAATTATACAATAGAGTCTGGGGTTAATGCTACTATGATGCCTAAATAGATGGTGAAATCTCTTAAGTTAGAATATGAACCCCTAGATAGGGGAGTAATATAGTTAAATGGAAATAAGTTTCAAGATGTAGGGGTGATTAAGGATATTATATTGATTATATATTCATGTGCTAGTATCACAATCCCACAAGATAATGTAGTTATTGATATCCCTCTTAGTTTTGGTCTATGCCTCTCATAAGATTTCACTGAAAAAATAGGAGGGTATGTTTCCCTCGATTGGTCCCATCTAATCTTAGGACCAAGTATTGTTCTAAGATGAAAATAATATCTGAGATCATGCATCCATAACACATAGAGGAGGATGATATGATAACTTTTAAGCCACTCACACCTTCATCACCGAGAATGAGATGTACTATGTGGTGATGCTAAAGGATGAGGAAGTGACCATAGAAAGGAGTGTTGAAGAAGAGGTAATTTTGAACTAGTTCATGAAGAGTGACCATTTCAGCAACTATCATGACACTAACCTTAAAACATATGGTATATGATGAGGACCAAGTTAATACTTTATTTTTCAAGGAGTGGGAATCCCTAAGCAATTATTGTAATTGTGGAGCTGAACTATGGACAGTATACTTTGATGGTGAAAGATGAAAAATATCTATAGAGTTGGTATCTATCTAACATCCTTGATTAGAAAGTGAAATATGATAAATTTATATTTACCATTCACATAAACAAATTATGGAGCCAAATATGAAGGTCTATTATGAGGACAAAGTCTCGCAATGTAGATGAGAATCAAATAGCTAAAGTTTTTTAGATACTTAGAACTTGTGGTGAATCAAGAACAAGAAGTTTCGATAATGAAGAATTTAGAATGAGATTTTTTCAACATAGGATATGAGATATAAAAAAGGTTTTGAGGCTTTGAACATACCAGTGGTTCCTAGAAATAAAAATATTGAATCAGATTGATTAGCAAACATCGACTCTTAGTTTGATCTAGTAATGTACATATTGACAAATAAGCATTCACTTTGAGCAATTGTTAGACTAGTTATACCATATTATGATCAAAATGGGCAAACATGTGATGTCTAGATTGCTATGTTTATCTAGAAATATTTTGAATTTACAGAGCAACTACATCCTAAGATTGCAGAATCTTACGAGGATCAAATAATTTAGCATAGGAATAAAAAAACTTTTGAAAGTGATAATTACCCTAGAAAATCCATTTGATTGTGATAATGAAAGGAATGAAAAATGATAGTTTGTCAGGAACAAGGGAGATTAAGTGAACATTAATGTTAGGAATGGAAGGAAGCTAAAGGTTGATAATGGTGTTCCTCATAAAGACTAGCATAGATAGATCAATCTTTGTAACATATAGGACATATTCATGGCATGGACATATGATGATCCAAGAGGTTATGATTGCAATATTATTTAGAACACAATCAAGCTATTTGAAGGAGCCAAGCCAATTCAACAAATAAAAGACTGGTCAACCCGAAAGTTTGAGTTTGTGACTGCTCAAGAACTAAACAAGTTCATTAATTCTCATATTATTTATCCAATTAAGCATAGTACATGAGTGTATAACTTGGTCCCATTCAAGAAGAGGAATGGAGATATCCACTTATTTTTAGATTTATGGGATCTAAAAGTGCCCTCCATAAAGGACCATGATACCCTATCTTCTATGGAGAAAATCTTGGAGACCATTGTTGGCCCCAAAACATTTTTTTCCCTTGATGGTTTCTCCATAGATAACTAGGTTTGGGTGAAATATGAAGACCAAAATAAAAAAATGCCCACCACTAAGTGGGGGACATTCCTATATGAAAAGATGTCATTCATCCTTTCAAATCATGGAGCTACATTTTCAATGTGCAATGGATATAACTTTAAAGGATCCAATTAATCTAATTATCCTTATCTATCTAGATGATCTTACAATATTCTCTAAATCCAAATAAGAACATATTTCTCACCTAGAGAGGTTTTCCAGAGGTGCCAAGAGTTTGGGGGTGTCTTTGAACCCCATAAAATATATATTTGGAGTTGCATAAGGGAAATTTCTTGGATATGAGGTGTCCAAGGAAGGAATTTACATCAACCCTATGCGACTTAAAGCTATTAAGGAGATTCCTCTGATTGTGAAAAACAAAGGAGTGTGACCTTTCCTTGGGAAGATTAATTTTATAACAATACACATTTGATTTTGTTGGATTGGTCAAACCAATTATTCTCATGCTAAAAAAGATCAAACATTCAAATGGACTATGAAAGGGAGAGAAACATTTGAGTAAATCAAGGAATAAATTTCCTTAGATGTAGTGTTGGTTAACCTAGATTTCTCTTAAAAAATTATCATGTATGCTTATGAAAGTGAGCACAATATTAGAGTGGCATTAACTCAAAAGGATGGAGGAAAAATGAGCATCACTTTGCCTTCCATTCTAGGAATCTAAAAGGGTATGATGCTGGAAGTATAACTTTTTTGAAAAGAAAGCCTTTGTCATTTTCAAAGGCCTTAAGAAATTATGGCACCCGAATGTGGATAACAAAGTTATGGTATACATGTAGCACATTCAAGTGTACACAATTACGTTATCGAGGGTGAAATCATAGAGAAAAGGGCCAATTGGATCACAAAGATACTTTAGTATTATGTAGAAGGTTGACCAACCAAGGTGATCCATGGGAAGAGACTCTCTAAATAATTAGCTAAGGAGATTGAAGCTCTAACTGATGAGAAATATTCTCAAGAGATCCATGTGCAAGAAGAAGCCTCAAAAGAGGTGTTTCTTAATTAATTCAAAGTTGTAGGTTCTTGGATAGTGAACAAAGTTGATTTCATTTAGACTAGAAGATATTTGATCAACCTCCCATTACACAAAAGGATATTCTATAGGTTGAAAATAATGGGGTGTACTTTGATTAAATGGGCGCTCTTCAATAATTTTTTTTATGGTGTTCTTCTCTATTTTGTGGACAAGGATCAAGAAAAAAAGTTCTTGGATGAACTTCGCAAAAACCCAAAAAGTGATCATTTCTTTACAAAAACCACTTCATTGAAGATCACGCACTCCAAATAATTTTGGACTACTCTATTCAATGATTTCTATCACTTAGTTAAAAAGTGTTAGCAATGTCAGTTCTATTGGTGATATGTGTTTTCATTGATATCAACTTGATTTCTAATAATAGGTGTTATCATTAAGATAGATGAATGAAGTATGTGGTCATTGATGGTGTATATTGGGGAGAATCTAGATATTAGTGCAAATGAGATACATTTCGGATGTTGAGATATATTTGAGAGCAATTATGCCATGTTATTTTAATCAAAAATAGAAAAAAAGGCCCCAAATACTATTTGTTGGCAATCTATTTTTATGAATTTTTAGTATTGTGATGTGGAAAATGGTAATAAATGGTAGACGACCAAATTTCACATACATTGAAATGCAAAACTCCCAACAAAGTGAATCCAATTAGGACAACCAAGAGAGTAAAGGTGTAAATTCATGATTTACACAATATGGGTTTTTTTTGTGATTCCTTATGATAGAGATGATAATGATATGTAAATATGATAAATGAAAAAAATTAAATGTAATGAAATCACCATGAAGAAGAAGAGTGAACTTCAGATTTGGTTTTGACTGTCATAGAGCTACTAGAATAAAAAATGGCTTTGGATCTAGCACTTAGACACTTGTAACTTTTGACTATGAACATTTTAGATCTAAAGGACTATTCAAACAAAGTCAACCTTGTCCAAAAAATTCAACCTTGTTCTGGAGACTCCAAATCTGAGGTTCAACCTTGTTCTGGAGACTCCAAATCTGAGGAAATCTATGAAGGATTTGCAAATCCTAAAATCCAGATCTAAAACTCCAAAAATTTATTCCTACACATAGAAAAGAAGGGGAAGAAGGTTGGGGAGAGGGGTTTTCCTCATTCAAAACCCTATATAGGAATCAACCTTGAATTGAAATAAATGTAATTAAAAGAATTCTGACATGTAGCAGAGATTAGATCTAAAAAATAGAGTATATCATACCATGAAGATGCAATTGTCTCTAAGAATGTGATCAAGTATGTTGATGCAATAGCTTTGACTCAACACAAAAACCAAAAGGAAATCATGTAAGACAAAACCTCATGTAGTAAATGTTTGTAATTTTCCTCACTATTGAATTGAAGAGGAAGACTTGATGGATGAATGTGGATCTCCTTCCTTCTTGTCAAACTCCTTTCTTGGCCTTCAATAGGGAAAAGAGATAGATATATAAAGGGAAATGCCTTGTATTATTGATAATGGTTATCTTCAATGTATGCTTGCTTTCACTTGAATTCCTTGGATGCACAATAGCTTTCTGATAGTAATAACTGAGAGGGCGTGAATCAGTGGCCTAAAAAATATTCCAATAATCAACCCTTAAAACTTAGTACCACAATATTATACCTCTAGTTATCTTCAGTCCTATAAGATGAATGCCTCCAAATACTTATATCAATTTACTACTACTTGGAATTCTTTGTAAAACCTTCTACTGTATGTTTACCGAATAGTAGTCTGTTAATTTACCGAAAGACAGTAAATTATCTAGAGTATACCGATCAATCCAATTAAGTTAAGTGTAATTAAAAACACTAAAGTAATGACTCGTAAACACATACACATCAATTTTTAACATGGAGACCCTGTTAAGGGAAAAACCACTTGGGACCGGTAACCCAAATTTTTCACTCTTTTGAAGTGAGCTCGATGAAGAGCCAACCCTATTAAAGGTTACAAACACACTATTAGGTGTGACCTTGTTAGAGAATTTAAAATTTTAGTCTGTCACTTGATATCAGGCATCTCTATGCTACCATCTTTGATCAAACACTCACTTGGTCTGTCAATTGCTATCTGGCATCTCATGCTATCTTCATGATCCAATTTTTTTATACTCCCTGGGATGTATCTCAATATAGAAAGGATCTTTAAATCCCGCTCGGTTAAGAGACTTTCCGAATCAATGGTTAAAGTGAAACAGTATGATCTGTTCACATATACAACTTATACTTGTAGATTTTCAGATCTATTATAATCTCATAAAACTATTATGATAAATATAACTCTGTTTATACCTTTGATCCACTTTGATTCTGCTGAGCGATGCTGTGCTCTATTGCTAAGTGTCTGTAGAAATCTTTAGCTCTTTCCTCAACTTGTTGATCAACACTGTATGAAGTTGCTCTTCATCAGTTTCTCTTCATCATCCTCTTTTCCTTTTCTCCCCACACCAATTCGTAATGAATTGATTTGTCTCTTTATAGACATGATATCACCATTGTTAGGTTCTTGATTTTCTTGAACTTGGTGTGATCCATAATTCTTGCCAATTAGATTTAAAGAAAAACTCCTATTTTATCTCGCTGAGATCTCCTTGCCAACTGGAAAAACCAACTTTAAATCCATTACTTATCTCAGGCTTATCTTGTCGATGAAAATAATGATAACTACCAGTTAACTCTATTTTTAGCTCTGCCAACTAGATATTTTGTCATTTCTAAACTCAAGTTAATTTTGGTGTTTAACTCTTTGATAACATCAGTTAACACTCTAGTTCTCCTTGGGCTTCTCTGTCGGTTTACACTATGTTTCTAGCTGTTGGGTATGCTTGTGATTCTGCTCATCATTAATGCTCATTGGTGTTCTTTCTCGGGCATTACTGTGACTTGACTGTCGGTGATCTCTATCCATTGGGTTTCACTGACCGTCGGTGTTTGTAGTCACAATGAGAATGCTTGTCTTTTATGCATTACTGAAAGCATAATCTTTTTATCTTTGATTCTTTGAAGTCTTTGACACTTTGATTATAACCAATTAGATTATATCAAGTTGACATCAATGACAATACAACCCATTAACTAATTTAATGTCTTGCATTATCCTTCTTCATTTTAGTGATCAACTTAATATCTTCAAACATTCAATCAGTTACATGTCATCAATCTCTCCCTTTGGCATTGATGGCAACATACTACATTATCATACTATACTATCACTAATACAATATGAAATATACAATTTCATCAAGCTTTCCTAATATAACTATTACAAATGTCTGGCTCTCGGTAAGCTCAAAAATAGCTTAGATTTGTTTCCTACAGAGTGGTTGTCTTCAATCTTCAATCCCTTTTTTGGATAGATGTATCATCTGATATCTCTGTTCTAATATGTTCTTTTCCTTGACTATTCCTCTTCTTGATAATCTCTTTCTCCTTTGACAACAATATTTCTCTTCTCTCCCTTTGTTACTTCTCTCCCTTAGATGGATATTTCATATGTAATAAATTTCTCTCCCTTAGAATATTGATTAACTCTTCCTTATGATTCTCAGGAACTTCTCTTCATGGATAATGATATAATCTCTTCCTTTATCATATCTCTCCTTTTGATAATGAGATCATCTTTCCCTTTGAATGATAAAACAAATCTCCCTTTTGTATGATAAAGAGAGCATCTCTCCCTTTGACAACAATCCCAAACAAAAATACTTCTTCTTGATTTCTCATCTATATCATGTTCCATCCCATTGCATAATATATTCCTTGAATATCCCTATCAATCAGCAATACAATGTCTCTAGTTTTTGGTGCAAATTTGTAACTTACAATGTACAGATGTATTTTTTGCTGTTCATCTTAGTGTTTGCTTCAACATGATTGATCTTCATATTTAGTATAGGTTGATGCAACCTCCTAGTTAGATTACTGATTGATAGACAAGGGTTGAACCCATAGTCTGTCTCAGGTACTCAAATGTATCCTTTGGTAATGGCTTGGTGAATACATCGGCTAACTATTCCTTTGATTGAACATATTCTAGTGTCACTTCCTTTGCTTGCACTTGTTCTCTTAGATAATGATACTTGATAACAATATGCTTAGTATTAGCATGCATTACTAGATTCTTAGAAATGTTTATTGCACTGGTGTTATCACAATAGATAATTACTAGTTTTAGGATCTTCACATGCATACCTTCCATCAATTGTTTGATCCATGCAATATTAGAGAAATTTGCAGTAGCAACCACATATTCTGCTTCCGTAGTAGACTGAGAGATGCATCCTTGCTTCTTGCTTATCCATGTGACAAGTTAGTCACCCATGAAGAATGCTCCTCTAGTTGTGCTCTTTCATTCATCAATGTTTCTAGCCCAATCAACATCTATATAGACTTGTAGCTCAAATTTTCCTTCTCTTTTATACCATAGGCCATAGTCCTCGGTGTTCTTCAGATATCTCAGAATTCTTTTGACATCAGTCATATGTGATTCTTTGGGATTAGCAGAGAATCTTGCAACTATCCCTACTACATGTGCTATATCTAGTCTTGTGTGAAAAAAATACATCAGTTTGTCAATCATTGTTCTATATAAGGTCTGATTTACCTCATTTGTCTTGTCTCCCTTTGTTAGCTTGCATCCAGTAGCCATAGGTGTTCCAACTGGTTTGGAGTCTTCCATCTTGAATATCTTTAGCACTTCCTTGATGTATTTGGACTGAGTGATGTATATGCTTGCATCTTGTTGAAGAATCTGTAGACCAAGAAAGAATTTGATCTCCCCAAACATAGAAATTTCAAATTCCTTTCTCATTTCATTAGAAAAAGGATTTTCATAACAATTCATTTCCCCCAAAAATGATATCATCAACAAAAATTTCAGCATTCAGAATATTACCATCGGTATCTTCTTTTAAGTATAGATTGCTATCTTCACTTGTTCTAACAAATTTTATGCTAATGAGATATGAGTGAAGCCTTTCATACTAGGCTCTCAGTGCTTGTTTCAATCCATACAAGGCTTTATGTAGTCTACATACCATGTTTCTCCTGTCTAGATCAATAAACCCTTCTGGTTGTTCAATGTATATCTCTTCTTTCAATATTCCATTTAGGAATGCAGATTTGACATCGATTTGGTATACCTTGAATCCTTTAAATGTAGCATAAGCAAGTAAGATTCTAACTCCTTCTAGTCTAGCAACGGGTGCAAAGGTTTCTCCATAATCAATACCTTCTTCTTGTGCATATCCCTTGCATACTAATCTTTCTTTGTTTCTAGTGACTTCTCCATTCTCATTCAGCTTGTTCCTGAATATCCATTTGGTACCAATGACATTCTTGTCATCTGGTCTTGGTACTAGTGTCCATGTATTGTTCTTCTCAATTTTTTCTATTTCCTTATTCATAGCACTGACCCATTCTCCATTCTCAAGTGCATTGTTAACAGATTTAGGCTCAAAATCACAAAGTAAACATCTGGTGTTAAGTGACTTACTTCTTGTTCTTGTTCCAGCCTTCTTGTCTCCTATGATTTGATTTTGTGGATGATGTCTTCTGACATACTTGGCAAGTTTCGGTTCAGCTCTATGTTCATCATTCTGATTATCTTCTTCACCTTCATTTTCATCTTCATTGTTTGGAACATCATCTTGAGTATTATCCTGATCATTGGTAATTGCAGCCTGATGCTCGGGTGCAATGTTTTGATGCTTGGGAGTGACACATTGTTACTTGGGTAGAGTGTCAGGTTCTATATAAACAAACCTGTTGTAGTCCTCTGGTTCCCTTTTGCTTTTCTTATCATTCTTTTCTGCAAATTCATCTATTTTCACATTTGCACTTTCAATGATTTTGTTAGATGACTTGTTAAGACATTTATAAGCCTTTCTTTTGGTTGAATACCCTAGGAAGATACCTTCTTCACTTTTGCAGTCAAGTTTTCCATTTCTATCATCCTGCAATATATAAAATTGACTAGCAAAGATTCTTAAGTAACTTAAATTGGGTGTATGACCATACCAAAGCTCATATGGTGTCTTCTTTGTGTCCTTCTTCAATTGTATTATGTTTAATGTGTAGACAACAGTACTGGCAGCTTCCCTCCAGAATGTTTGAGTGATGCTTTTCTCAATCATCAATGTTCTTGAACAGTTTCTCCTTTTAGCAATTCCATTTTGTTGCGGTGTCCTTGGTGCATAAACCTGTCTTTTAATTCCATGCTCGTTGCAATAGTCAATGAATTCTTCTGAAGTTAATTCCCCTCCTTTATCTGACCTTAAGCATTTCAATTTCTTTTCACTTTATTTTTCTACCAGTGCTTTGTACCATTTAAACATCTTAAATGCTTCTAATTTATCTTTTAAAAACATGACTGTCGTCATTCTAGAAAAATTATCAATAAAGAGAATAAAATACCTATCTCCATAGTATCTCTTTGTCCTCATGGGTCCACATAGATTTGTATGGACTAATTCTAGAATTGTAGTAGATGTATGGATTTTACTCTTGAAACTAGACTTTGTCATCTTACTTTTTTGACAATTCTTGCACATGATATGCTCGGGCTTAGTCATTGTCAGTAAGCCTATGACATTCATTTTGTTGCTTATCTTTATCATGTTGTCAAAATTTATATGACACAATATTTTGTGCCACAATAATATGTCTTCATTTCTAGCCATCAAACAAGTGGTTTTAGTGTCATCAAGATAGAGAAGGTTACCTTTTGTCTGCTCACTGGTACCAATCAACCTTCCAGAATCATTGCAGATCTTTGCCTTCTTATTTTCAAATGCTACTCTGTGACCTAAATTGTTCAACTGAGAAACACTTAACAAATTGTAATTCAGTCCTTTAACCCAGTAAGCATTTTCACATTTTATCAGGTTATTCAACATTATGGTTCCTTTACCTTCAACTAGACAATATCATTTCCCATTCTCACTGAACCACCATTATAGTATTCAAAAGTCTCAAACTTTTGTTTATCACTAGTCATATGGTGAGTGCAGCCACTATCTATGATCCAGACATCATTTTTACTAACTTTAGATATGAGTGTAATTTCTACAAAACTTTCTTCATCTTCATCTGAATCATCCTTCATGGCTACAAATACCATCTCGATGTCTTCTTTTGATTTGGTGTCAGTGTCATCAGCTCTGTTCTCAACTAGGTAACAAACTTTCTTCCCTTTGTCCTTGTAGTCTCAGGTATCTCTCTTGTCAGATTGTTAGTTTCTTTGGTAATTTGTATTATCATCTTTATCAAACTTCTTCTCATACGGTCTGTCATTTCCTCTGTCATCTTTTCTTTGATTTGGACATCTTGAAAAAAAGTGTCCAACCTCTTTACAATTGAAACATACAAGTGGTAATTTACCTTTGTATCTGCCTTTGCCTCTTTGCAATATTTTGGCCATAAGTGTTTCAATTTCATCAAGTCCTTGATCCTCATTATCACTGTTACTATCATTTCTAACAACATGTCTATGACTTGAGTTACTTATCTTTAGAGAAGATTTAAATGCAAATTCTATAGATGGTAAGACACTATTATCAAAGTTGTTCATCTCAAATGAAATTAGTCTACCAATCAGACTATCTAGAGTAACTGTATTGTTTGCAATTGCTCTCATTTCTTGAATAGCAGAAACTCTAATAGCATAAATAGGCAATAAGGTTCTTAAGATTTTGCTTACCACTGTCTCCTCTTCAAGTACACCTCCAACTCCTCGGATAGTATTTACTACCTCTTTGATTCTGCAACTATACTGAGTAATGTTTTCTCCTTCTTTCATCCTTAGGTCATCAAAAATCCCTCTTAGGATTTTTGCCTTTGCTCTGAGTATATTGGCATCTCCTCCATGTACAAGCTTCAACTTATCCCACATTTTATTTGTAGAGGTGCACGTTTTGACATCTTCAAACTCAACATCGAAGAGTGATGATGCAAGTTATATCATCATGCAATTATGCTTATTCTTGACTCTTAATTGCTCAAGAGTATGAGGTCCTGTAGGCAACACATATTCAATATCTAAGTATTGAACAATATCATTTCCAATACCTGATAAGTGGAGTCTTATTCTGCTTTTCCATGATGCAAAGTTGTCTTTATTCAGCTTAGGCACAGCTCTTTTGTTCATCTTATGATCTTTTGCTTGAGTTGTTAAAATCCCTTTCTAAGCACACAAGTTCTGATACCAATTATTAGTAATAACTGAGAGGGGGGGGGATCAGTGGCCTAAAAAATATTCCAATAATCAACCCTTAAAACATAGTACCACAATATTATACCTCTAGTTATCTTTAGTCCTATAAGATGAATGCCTCCAAATACTTATATCAATTTACTACTTCTCGGAATGCTTTGTAAAACCTTCTAGTGTATGTTTAATGAATAACAGTCTATTAATTTACCAAAAGACAGTAAATTATCTAGAGTATACCGATCACTCCAATTAAGTTAAGTGTAATGAAAAACACTAAAGTAATGAGTCATAAATACAGTGACACATGGATTTTTAACGTGGAAACCCTGTTAAGGGAGAAACCACTTGGGACCGGTAACCCAAAATTTTCACTCTTCTGAAGTGAGCTCAGTGAAGAGCCAACCCTGTTAAAGGTTAAAAACACACTGTTAGGTGTGACCTTGTTAGAATATTTAAAAGTTTAGTCTGTCACTTGATATTGGGCATCTCTATGCTACCATCTTTGATCAAACACTCTCTTCGCCTGTCAATTTGTATCTGGCATCTCATGCTATCTTCATGATCAAAATTTTTGATACTCCTTGGGATGTATCTCAATATAGAAAGGATCTTTAAATCCCTCTTGGTTAAGAGACTTTATGAATCAATGGTTAAATTGAAACAATATGATCTATTCACATATACAACTTATACTTGCATATTTTTAGATCTGTTGTAATCTCATAAAACTATTCTGGTCAATATAACTTTGTTTATACCTTGCTCCACTTTGATTATGCTCGATGATGCTATGCTCTATTTCTCGGTGTCCACATAAATCTTCAGCTCTTTCCTCAGCTTGTTGATCAACACTGTATGAATTTTCTCTTAATCAGTTTCTCTTCAGCATAATCTTTTCCTTTTCTCCCCACACCACTGCATAATGAATTGATTTGTCTCTTTATAGACATGATATCACCATTGTTAGGTCTTTATTTTATTGAACTTGGCATGATCCAAAATTCTTGCCAATTAGATTTAAAGCAAAACTCTTGTTTTATCTCGCTGAGATCTCCTTACCAACTGGACAAAACAAATTTAAATCCATTACTTATATCTGGCTTATCTTGTTGATGAAAACAATGATAACTACTAGTTAACTCTATATTTAGCTCTGCCAGCTAGATATTTTTCCATTTATGAACTCAAGTTAACTTCAGTGTTTAACTCTTTGATAGTTTCGGTCAACACTCCAGTTCTCCTCGGGCTTCTCCGTCGATTTACACTATGTTTTTGGCCGTCGGGTGTGCTTGTGATTCTGCTCGTCGGTGTTCTTTCTCGAGCATTACTATGACTTGACTATCAATGATCTCTATCCGTTGGGTTTCACTGACCATCGATGTTTGTAGTCACAATGAGAATGATTTTCTTTTTATGCATTAGTGAAATCATAATCTTGTTCTCTTTGATTCTCTGAAGTCTTTGAAACTTTGATTATAACCGATTAGATTATATCAAGTTGACATCAATGAGAATACAATCCATTAACTAATTTAATGTCTTACATTATCCTTCTGCATTTTGGTGATCAACTTAATATCTTCAAATATTCAATCAGTTACATGTCATCACTTTCTTGACAATTCTTGCATGAAGATGAGGTAAGATGTGAAAATGATAGGAAAAGGTCTCATTTTATACACATTATGGGGCTCATATTTTGCAAGGTTGACCTCAATTAAGTGCCTAGGAGAAACACCCCCGCATTAGGCACAAAGCCCACTAAAATTAAAATCCCTAGGACAAGGTCGACTTGGGTTGACCTTTTGTAGGGCAAGGCCGACTTGATTCGACCTTGTCCAAGAAAAGTTTTCCCAGGACCTAGGGTTGTGTGCCAAGAAGGGGATTTGAAAACCTCAGTATGCTGGGAAATCAAGACAAATCCCAAAATTAAAAAATGCATGTAAAGGACCTAGGTGGAAAATGAATTATATGAATGGATGGAAAATGGGAAAACATGCGTATAATTTAGAGCCAACTTCGGGTTTGAAGGAGGAGGTCCCATATTTGTATTAAATATGCATTTAGGCACAATAGGAGGTCCTATCATAAGAAACACACTAAAGTAGGCTAAAAATAGTCCCAAAATGTACACAAATTAAGTGCTTACTTTTTAGCATTAGGCTTCAAAGGTATCTCATGTTGAAAAAGATCCTCTCGGTAAGCTTTAAGATCATCATAGGACCAAGAAAATACATGTCTATATTTTCCCAATAATCTGATGATATCAGTTCTAATCTTGGGAGTTAAACTTTTACCCACAAATACTTCTTTTGGGGTCTCTTCACTTCCCAAGTTTATGTTGGAAATATTCAGGATTAACCAAGTTACTGAGAGGGGAGGGGTGAATCAGTAACACTTAAAACTTTAAAGTATTTCTGCACTTTTATATTCTTTAACCATTCATTCATTTAATCTACTACAA
>MU226533.1:1616823-1639562 GCA_018584345.1 Thuja plicata
TACATAAGGTTTTGTTATTTTAATTAGTCTCTTTTACACTAGCTCTTTTTATTCCCTTAAAACAAACTTGTTCCATCAATAATCAAATAATATTATATGAAAGAAATAACATATCATTATCATTATTGTTATCGATCAAACTATAACATATTGTAATCTTCAAATCATGATCATAGATAAGAATATCATCTTTCCATTAAATAATAAATATTCAAATCTATGGAAGATTAATTAAAATCAAAATCAATCTTTTCAAAATATTAATAAATTACTAACTAGAACATTTGAAGGTATCATTGAATCAAAGATATAATTCTCCACTTAAAATACTATCTCTTAGGTTAGATTGTAAGTTAATTTCTTTTATCACCAATATGGATTTATGATTTATAATGCAATGGTAAGATATGCAGAATTCCCTTTAATTGCATTAGGATTTATATAAAACATCACATAAGACTTTAAACTTAATCAAAAGCACATTCAAGATCAATTGCAATTACATTGTGTCCTTAAGGAAGGAAAGTCATAAAATCAAACTCCTAGATTCCCTTAGTGAAAAGGAACCTTAAGAAAAATGTTTATAGGATAATGAGAATATTAAAAGATTAAACCATAATAATACTCCCATAAGACATAGATGATAAAAAATAAATCTATAAAGGACAAGTAAATATATGTAAATAGTTACTTCCCTGAACAAGAATGGATACAAATCACTTTGTCAACATGGGTTCCACACTAAGGATATTAACTCCACATCTATGCATAAGGGAAAGAAGACAAAGAAAAAAGAGAAAGCAAGAGCAAAGAAAAAAGTCACAATATGAAAAAAGGGTTAGTACTAAAAACCAAACTCCAAATCACCTAGTGAAAGAGACCTTGATCTAAAATGTCCCATCCACTAATATCATGTCTGGAAAGCTATTATAAGAGCACAAGTGATCACATATGAATAACAAGAGCATTGCCTAAAATAATACAAACTCCATGGTCTACCTTACTAGCATAACCATGAGAGTGAAGAGAGAGAGAGAGAGGAGGGAAAATTCATATTATAGCAAATTATGTTATGCAGTCAAATCTTACCTTGAAAATTTTGTGCACAGGACGACTTGAAATTTTTTTATGCACGTGGTGACTTGAAAATGTTTTGCGCATGAGGTAGCTTTAAAATATTTTATGCATGAAGTGAATTTAGGGGGATCAGTATTATGGAAACCATCATCTCCATGTGGATCCATGTCTATGGATTATTCTTTTGGAATATCCATATGAATCCATATTTAGGGATTAGTCTTATGGAAAATCCATGTAAATTCATGAAAAGCGACCAATCTATGGATCAAAGAGAAAAAATTGCATGTGATGTATAAGGAAGGTTGTATGTATGCCCCCTCCTTATGATGGAAACATAGGAGACATCATAAAGGAGAGAATCAAGGATACCTACTTCCATCAAAAAGAAAATATTCCTTAAAATAACAATGTATGCCATGAAATTAGCTAAGAGTGATCACTCTTATGAGCTAAGAAAATAGATAATCGTGAAAGGATATTCTTCTTGTGGGAAGAGACCCTTAAAAGGAAGAGATCTTGGAGGCAATACATCTACCTTCAAGAGAAGCTCTTGAACAAAGATAAAATGTTCAAGACAATGAGGGGAATGAGAACAAGAACACACTCATTTAGCCCTCTATTTCTAGGTGAAAAATGGATTCTTGATGAAGGATGACATACTTGGAAACAAAAAGTAAGGGAATTTGTTTATAATGAACATAGTTTTGAAAATAAAGAAGAGGTTGTGATAAAGGATGCACACCTCTTTCATAAGAGAGAATCATCAATCAGAATGATTAATTCTTTATAAGAAAAGAATCTCATGTGATAAACAAATGCCACTGTACTAAGGAAAGTAGGTCCTTAGACAAGAGAGAAAAAAAATTATTATACAAGCAACCGTGCCCCCCAAGTGTGAAGGCGAGAAATAATATATGATACACCCCTAATGATAGTTACTTTCTAATAGATATGCAATTCCAAGAAAAATAAGTTGCAATCCAGAGAAAACTTCTAATGTAAAGAATACATATTAAAGAGAGAAAATACATCACATATAAAGTAATCAAGTCATCAAGGAAAGAAATGAAAGGATGAGAATGATTACTAAATGATAGACATGCCCTTTTGAGGAATGAAAAGGGTAGTTACAAAAATATGTTAGGATCTTGTGTGAAACGAAGGATCTCATGCCAAAAATAATGTACCATAAAAAAATAATAGCAAATCCATGGATATGAAAAAGAAATAAGGATGCCACATTATGTCTACTTAATGGTTAAACTCAATCATACAAGATATGGACTTCCAAGTAGGTAAGAAATTGTAAATAGGATAAGAATCTCATGAAGGAGAAAGATCCTAAACAACCAGTCCATACATTGGAGGAAATTGAGGTATAAAAGAGATGAACAACAAAGATATAATCAAAATACGAGACAAAAAGACTAACCCAATCTTTTATGATAGACAAACACTTTCAAGCATAAATTTTAAACTTATGTGAATACAAAAAATTTATGCAAGAAAGGAAGTCATACTATAAAAGATGCAAAGCCACAAGAGATATTGGATGCATTGAAGGGAAGACACACTATGATCCCTAAGTGGTTTCTCATGTATACAGATACATTCTAGCAAGAAAACATAAGGTTTCAACTTAGGATGTCAATATCCTTATGTAAAACAACAAATTCATACCGACAAGGGTATCAATGTATAAAAGAATCATGCTAACAAAGGGAGAAAATGGATCCCTAAAAGAAGAAAGAAACAATGATCCCTTGCCCCTAGTTTAGAGAGAAAGAGAGATTAAATCCTATTATGATGACCTTAGTTCACATTATGCAAAGAATGTTTCATAATGGAGATCAACATAATTGGAAATGAATGGCTAAGGTGTTTCTCATAATTGAAGAAAATGTATAATATTTGGTGTTAAAAGAAGAAGATATCTATCGATTAAGTCTTGGACAAATTGTCTAAACTCAAAACAATCACAAAGAGAATGCCTATTATAGTAATGAAAGAAACATGAAAATTCACCATTAATGTGGATGTGAGGGTTTGGAAAAAATATATATGGAAATCATATCCTAGGATTATACTTGATATTAAGATAGATTTGTCTAGCCAAAGTTTCATGGTCATCATAAGGTGAAGGATTAGGAGATGGTGTTGGAAAGAGAACATCAAGAGGTGGTTTTGGCTGAGAGAAAATATTACCTTGAGATACATGATACTATTTAGGAGGATTAGGAGGAGCCTTAGGGCTATGATCACTAAATCCTTGATCATGTTGGATAGATTGTGATGTAGAATTTTGAGGTTGATGAGTGAGAGGAAGAGAAGTACGGGTGGTTTATCTAAAAAAATTATCATCCTTATTATCCTTAGTTTGGGATGAAGAAAGAGAATTATCCTTTATATTTGGAGAGAAATTATCAAGGAAATGTCTAACATCTAGATCATGAAGAATGTTTTGAATATTTTGATAAGATTCACAAACATGATTTTTTGTAGGATTATTAGGAGCTAGATTTTTAGGGATAAGATTAGGGAGATTAGAATTAGGTTCATTAATAAAGGCCCTTATGTTATTTATATATTGAATGAATTTACTTAAAATTTGAAGAATAAATAAACATGAATCATTGATAACATTTTTGAGATATGCCTTATAATGAAGAGATATATTGGTTAACCTCATTATACCTTATGTAAGAATACCATGAAGGAATACAAATGTAAAAATGCAAAAGGATTTGATTCACTTCACATGTTTGATAAAGAGATGTAAGAAGGAAGGTAATTACATAATTAATTGCACACCAATCCAATTTAGAGAGTTCCATGTTTAACTTACACACAATTAGATCTCAAAATTGGAATGTGATAAAGAAAAGAGAAATCTAACACCAAAAATCAGAATGGAAATGTTATAAGTCGGGTTCACCAAAATGTGATGTGGAAAATGGTAGACCACCAAGTTTCACATACATTGGAATGAAAAAATCCCAACAAAGTGAATCCGATTAGCACAACCAAGAGAGTAAGGGTGCAAATTCGTGATTTACACAATGTGGGGTTTTTCGTGATTCCTTATGATAGAGATGACAATGATATGTAAATATGATAAATGAAAAAGTAAATGTAATGAACTCACCTTGAAGAAGAAGAGTGAACTTTGAATATGGTTTTGACTATCATAGAGTTGTCAAAATTAGAAATGACTCTGTATTTGGCACTCAGACACCTGTAACTTTTGATTGTGAAAATTTCGGATTTAAAGGTCTATGTCAAACAAATTTGACCTTGTCCAAAAAAAATGACCTTGTCTTGGAGACTCTGAATCTGATGAAATCTGTGAAGGATCCACAACTCCCAAAATCTAGATCTGAAACTCCAAAAATTTGTTCCTGCACACAGAAAAGAAGGGAAAGAAGGTTGGGGGGAGGGGTTTGCCTCATTAAAAACCTTGTATATGAATAAACCTTGAATTGAAATAAATGTAATTGAAAGAATGTTGACATGTAGCAGAGATTAGATCTAAACAATAGAGTATATCATAACATGTAGATGCAATTATCTTTAAGAATGTGATCAAGTATATTGATGCAATAGTTTTCACTCAACACAAAAACCAAAAGGAAATCATGTAAGACAAAACCTCATGTAGTAGATGTTTGTAATTCACCTCACTATTGAATTGAAGAGGAGAGAAAAGAGCAAGACTTGATGGAAGAATGTGGATCTCCTTCCTTGATGTCAAAATCCTTTGCTTGGCCTTTAATAGGGAAAAGAGATAGATCTATGAAAGGAAATGCCTTGTATGTTTGATAATGGTTGCCTTCAATGGATGATTTCTTGCAATTGAATGCCTTGGATGCACAATAGATTTCTTGATAATTCTTTCATGGAGATGAGGTAAGATGCAAAAATGAGAGGAAGAGATATCCTTTTATACACATTTTGGGGCTCAGATTTTACAAGGCCAACCTCAATTAAGCGTTAAGGAGAAATACCCCCACATCAGGCCTAGAGCCCACTAAAATGAAAAGCCCTAGGACAAGGCTGACTTGGGTCAAACTTTTCCATGACAAGGTGGAATTGAGTCGACCTTGTCTAGACAAAGTTTTCCTGGGACCTAGGGTTGTGTGCCAGGAAGGGGATTTGAAAACCTCAGTCTACTAGGAAATTAGGGCAAATCCAAAAATCTTAAAACGCATATAAAGGACCTAGGTGGAAAATTAATTATGTGAATGGATGGAAAATAGGAAAACATGCATATAAATTAGAGCCAACCTCGGGTTTGAATAAGGAGGAGGTCCCATATTTGAATTAAATATGCATTTAGGTACAATATGAGGTCCTACCATAAGAAACACACTAAAGGAGGCTAAAAATACTCCCAAAATATACACAAATTAAGTGCTTAATTTTTAGAACGGTACAAGTATGTATTGATTCTTTTGAATTTTTTATCTTTTCACTTGATGTAGTCACTTTGGTTATCATCTCCATAGTCTAGGCGGTGTAGGGTTGAATTTTTTACTCAAACTTTTGATTATGTGATTTAATAATTTGTCAAGTGTTAAATTAGTATAATTGTGAGACAATATTTTGCTTTGTATTTTACCACTTTGCGGCCTATGGGTGTGCAATTTAAGATTTTGAATTAGATAAGTGTCGAGTACCTACTATAAATTTTTCAAGTCATGATATCTTCCACTATAAAAAATATAATGGTTTGAACTCCAAATCACAGTCTGTTAGAATAAAGTATTTCAAGTTGCTCACTAGAATGCTCCACGTTCTACCACATTGATTTGTATGACCTTGTAGTTTTAGGAAGATGTTGAGGATAGTGTATTGGAAAAGTGACATATGTTTTAGATATGTTGGTGCTCCAGTGCATAGTATTTATTTTGTCAATGTAATATTGTTGATCCAATCTACATATTGTTTGCCAATTTTGTAATGTCCCCTGCTGAAATAAAATTTAATAATAAATATTAATATAATTAAAATACAAATATATATATATATATATATATATATATATATATATATATATATATATATATATAATGTAATATAATATAGTTACATGTTAATCAAGTTTAATGAAAGGTCAAGAGATATGTAATGAAGAGTTGTGACTCCCTCAACATAAGATATAAAAGGGAGGAGAGCTCATTTTAAAGAGGATACAGAGGAAGGAAGAAAAATGAGAGCATAGAAATTAAAGAGGAATTAATAGAAAAAGAAAGGAATAGGAAGAAAATAAGGAAGGGACTCTTTTAGAAGGCAACAATGATGATGAGTTGTAACTCTTTATAAGGTTTATAATTATGAAGGGTTGTGACTCTTCAAAGAGGGATAGTTATGAAGGTTTGCGACTCTTTCAAAGGATAGAAATGATGAAGGATTGTGAGTCTTTTGAAGGGTGGTAATTTTGAAAGATTGTAACCGTTGATAAGAGTAGACTTGATGAAGAGGTGTTACTCTCCCCCGCATTGGAAGATATAAAGGGAACAAGTTTCATTTGACGAGTGGATTTAAGAGGAAGATCTACAATAGTCTTGAAATTTTTTATATAAGAAAGCTTATGCCATATTTGGAGGACAGATACCATATATCATTAGGGAAGAATTAATAAATGATCTTAGAATAAGACATTAGCAAGATTTATAATCAAATCTTTAAGAAAAATTTCATCAAATCTAAGAATAGAGTTAAGTTAGAGATAAGTAGGAAATATCCAAGAAAATAGCAAAAAAGAAAAACATGTACATTCAACAATTGTTATGCCCACCTATTTACTAATATTTATATTTATGATGTATTGACCTCATACTTGCATGTGTATGGTTGGAGTGGTTGTTTTATATTTCTATTTGATTTTCCTGATGTGGTAGAGGACAGAGACGTAGTCACTTGCATTGCGAGATCCACATGATTGACCGATCCCTACCATTGTCTATTAGATTTATGTATATGTATGTACATGCATGGTTTTGTCATCCAGGTTTGCAGGTACCAGACAACGTCTTCCTTGAACTAGTAGGAGTGAGCGTGCCCTATCGCAGTATCTCAATGGTAAGAGAGGGGAGATAACATATAGACCCAAATCCCAACCTAAGCCGACATTTTTTCCTATGGAAGGACAAGTATCTGATTGACTACCCTTGGTGGATTCGTCATAGGTGATGTGAATCCTTATACCTCATTCTGAGTATGATTGTTTAGTTATTTCTTTTATTAGACCTTTTGGAGTTAGTTGGATTGTTGCATTTTGATTGGTCGATTTTCTTTGTGTATGCGTTTTGGTTGATGTTGCGTGCTTCTTTATTGTGATTGAAATGATTAATTGAGGTTGATCATTAAGGTTAAATAATTACACCTTTAATAATGTTAAATATTAAAATATTAAATATATGATTATTTGATTATTGAGAATCAATTAAATACCTATGTTTATTAAAGAGACTTGATAAAAAAGTCTAATTATAGAAATTTAGGATTTAATTAAATATTAAATCCAAATTATGAATTAATGCAATAATTAATATAAATGATATTTAAAATATCAAGTTGCATATTAATAATATGCTATAAATATTAAATTCAATGAAATTAATATTATGCAATTTATTTGCACATTCAATTCATAAATTGAATTAGAAATTCTAAATTAAAGTTGATTTAAGTGATTTTGACTTGCATATTTAGAAAAAAACACTTTATTTGAAGTTAGAAATTTAATTTAACATTAAAAGTTGACTTAAGTGAAATTGAAGTAGATGAAAAGTAAAGTAAAACAATTCTTTATTATTTTCAAGTTGAGTTCTATTTTGTTAAACTGAGATTGTACTCTTCAAACCCTAGGTTGATTAGGTTTTATATTAGAGGTATTTATGGTCATTATTAGTTACACAGGTTTTAGGAAGATTTACAGGTTTTGGCTTTGGATTTTGGGATTCAAAGGAAATTTATTGAAAGCTTGAGATTTTTGAAGTTTTGCATTTGGTCTTCATGGTTGCATATCAGTTTGAGGTAGGGTTTTAAATCCTATGTAATTTTTCATTTGAAATTTTTGTCTTCTTCGTGCTTGTTTTTGTTGTCTGATTGTTGGGAGTCTTCTCCAAAGATTGTCATTTTGATAATCAGGTTTTGTTTTGCTAAATTTTGAGGAAAATGCATGTATGTCTGTTGAATGATTTATTCAAAGTTGAGGTTTTGATAATCGGGGTTTAGTTGAAATTTTTGTGGGAAATTTGATAAAACTTATATCTTTAAAAGTTTTATTTTTGCATGTGCAATTTCGAGGTATGTGCTAGGAAAAGGCATCTCGTGTTTGTGATAGTTTAAGGAAATTTGAGTTTTGGAAAAAAAATACATGCATCCTCACGAGTTTTTAAATTTGGTCTTTCTCTAGGTTATGGAATTTTTTCTTTAAAATATTTATTTTTGATTTTTTTTTTTTTAAACTTTAAATAATTAATTTTGGATTTTATTCAGAAAAATAAAAATAAAAATTTAGATTTTATTTATTTCAGAAATTTTTAAAAATAAAATGTTTTTTGTTATAAAAAATAATAATGATTTAATTATTTATTTAATAAATTTTAAAAAGGATATATATTAATTATTCTTTTTATAAATTGTTTTTATTTATATTTATATAATAAGTCTAGTTAATTGTTAGTTGAATATAGTTTAATAAATATATAATTGTGATTTGGTTATAATTTAATAGGAGTTATAGTCGAGTTAAGTTTATAACCATTTATTTATGGTTATTTGATAATATGGGTGGAATTATAAATAACTTAATTTACAATCTAAGTTAGATTATAATTAATTGGGTTATGGTTACATGATGAAATAAATAAAGATTAAATATTAATTCATATGGGAGTCAAATTTATATTCTATAAATGGAATTGGCATTAAAATTTAATCAAACGATGCATATTTATGTTATTAATTAAATAATCTATGTTATAAGATTATTTAATTTAATGACATAATAATGTTATATAAATGAATTTTAATAATATTTTAAATACATTTTATATGTATGTATTTTTACCATGTGATTTTTTGGTGTTGATTAAATTTTAGTGTGGGTAGAGTATTGCCCTAGGTGGATTCTTGTCTTTTGAGACCTAAAGTATTCTTGATTTTATACTTTTTACTATTTGGGATATGCTGTGGAAAATTCATAATCATTTTTATGTCACGATTGGTTCATGTGTGGTCTTTGGGTGCATCTGTAAGTGATGTCATATGCTCTCTGAGTTCTCAATCATTATTTTATTCAACCACAAGAGGTGACATACCATTACTGTATTGAATTTTGATTTGTAAACTTGGTCACCATGTTTCTTCTTCTATGACAAATCTATGTTCTGAATGGTGGCCTTTTCAGATTGTGTTTTACTTCATGTTTAGAGAGATATGTTATTGGTGCTTTGATGATCATGTGATCTTGTGTTATAAGAACTATGAGGATTTGTTAATTGATATTTATTGAGATGTCCAGTATGGGATGGACATAATTGGATCCTTGTATAGGATGTATTATTCTCTGTTATGCTCCAACATTTGCATTGGTGAATTTCTTGACTTGATGTTTTACAAGAAGTATTTTATGGATTTGGGTTTGTCTTCTCTTGTTTCTTTTTCTGGGAGTATTAGGGTAGGTTATCTAGGAGCATAGAGGGGAAGTGGCTTGCAATGGGGGCCAGGGCCCTAAGAGGTTACTAGGGAAACTCATTGTAAGTGACCTAATAAGTGACAACTTAATAAATCTATTAGGAGAGAAACATTAATAAGATAATTCTGTGTTCTTGCCCATGCCTTGAGTGCTATTATAGATTAGGATGATAGTGAGAGACGATTCTTTATTGAGGTCTAACATAGTTAGAATCCTTATCTGTATGAAAGGATTACTGAGCCACATAGAGTCACTTGGGGGCTAGGGTCCAGAGGGACTACTAGGGTAATTCAAGAGTGGAATTATGTGATGGCACTTACCTATATGTGTTCTAGGTTCCTAAAATGCATTTGGTGCATCTGATTTATGACTCGATCTTTTATGTAGTCCTCTTATTACCATTTTATCTAGTGTACCTTTGTAGTGGTCTTGCTTGTTTGGTTGTTTTCTTGATTAAGGCCTTGTGTTTTCTCCTCAGCACAGTGGGAGAGGACCTTTGTTTCCACATGGTCAGGTGGTAGTGATTCCTATTACCATTTAGATCCGACATTCTTGACTTTGTGCTTGGATGATCCTTGATGTTGCTTCTATCTTCTTGTTCATTGATTGAAGACTTTATTATCATCATCATGAGATGTATGTCTTGTATTTAATTTTATGTATTAGTGACATTGATTCAGTAGATGTATATGTACTTGTATTGTATTTTTTCATCCTTACGACATGTGCAGTGAAAGTTGTATTATCTTGTATACCATGATGTATCAGTTATACCATATTGATATGATCTTTGCTTATGTTGGTAGTGAATGTATCTTATGATTTAGTTGTAATATAGATGTTAGTATACTTTATGTTTCATGTTCCATTCATCATGAATAAGTGAATGCTAGATCATACTTCAATTTGGGTTTAAAAAGAACATAGGATATATCATGTGACTATGTTATGGATGTTATTAGTAGATTAGTTAACCTTTAAGTAACACCACATTTTGGAATCCTTGGGAAGGTTAACTAAATTAATGTACTTTGGTGTAATGTTATCTTATGTTGTACTTGCTTTCGCATCTATATTGTTTAATATTTAAAAAAAAATTATTACATCAATTTATTGTAAAGTTAGGTTAAGTTCTCATGGGTTCCAAGATGGGGCGTTACAACAATATCATCGAACATAAGCAAGGAAAAGATATATTGATAAGATTTATATTTACAACAATCTAAAGATATACAACAACATCAAATAGAATAAAATACAATCAAATTTCTTCATCATTCAACAAGTAGTTTCATACAATGATACTCGTTACAATATTCAAAACATAAACAATCAAAAAAATTAAACAATAAGATAATATCTATATTGGGCATAGCATACCCCATGGTATTTTAGAACTATTACTACAAGCATCTAATATTCTAATTTTATAACAGTAATTAGAGTATTCAATTTAAACACTAATATACCAATGAGACATTATCAAAAGCTAATTGAATCCAAAGAAATAATAAAAATCTAAAGAAATTTCTTTCAAAGGTGTCTCATTGTCCTCTATCTTAAAGGATCCTTTTGGTCATTGCATTTTTCTCTTAGCTACACTTATGACCACTAAGATAAAAACATGAAGAACAAGATCATGGTCCTATAGAATGTATGATTGAAATGATAAAGATATACAATGATCTTAAGTGAGATGTGCTATGATATCATGAAAATTAAACTAAAATGCACGATTTAAAATGTTGATCTAAAAATATAATGCTGCAAATTAACTACTATTAAGTTAATGCTAAGCTAAATCAATATGTTTTCTAATGTGTATGCAACATGTCTGATGAGTGGAGCCAAAAATGATCAAAATGTGGCATGTTTATAAACCTATGTGTCAGGAATCAATGGCACAAATTTGACCTAGACAAATGAATAGCCAAGATGAAAAAGGGTGGAGAAAACAAGGGAAAATATTCTCTCACAAGCCACAAGAAGCCAAGTGGTGGATGCATGATAAAATTGGAGATATGTGGTCAAATTGGTTAAAATGAGAAAAATTTGGAGACATATGGCCAATTTGGTTGTTGATGATAAATGAACAATTTTGAAATTAAGAATATTTGATTATTAGTCACATGCTGAGGTGGAAAATGATGTGGAGAGATGAGGTGAGAGGGAATGGGGTAGAAAATAATGGTTATGGACTTAGGATAGGCAGAATTAAGAAAAAAAAACTATATAAATAAATTAAAGAATTTATATATAAAGTAGAAGAATTGAAAATCATTAATTAAATAACTTGTATTTAATTAAATTTCTCCAAATCAATTTTTAAGTGTATACATTTTGCCCCTCTTTGAAGCAATGTATTTGTTGGTGTTTCCAACTGATGTTTGAGATAAACCTAAGGGTTTTCCTTCGGATATGATTAGTTACCTCAAAGAAGTTTCCAACTTTCTCGATAATTCCTTGAAAATAAGGAATATCTCCTTTTTTTTGGGCTCTGTGAAACCCAGGGAGGTCCCCCTTGTAATACCTTTGGTTAATAACAAAATTTAATCAAGTATTTCATGTTAAGCAGATAGCTCTCAATTTGTTGAACTAGAATACATATGAATCTATTCCAAAATTAGCTCTATTTTGGTGTACATCATTAGTGCATATTAAAGAGAAAAATCAGTATTCTCACCCTAATCCTATCAATAGAAATAGAAAATTATTTTGATGATTTGATGGTTGCTGAAACTAAATATATTATGATAAGTGCCTGGGATCATTGGGACAGATTCTAATTCCTAATGAGTGACAACCATATTGCATATTATCTTCTAGATACCCAAGCCTTACTCAAGCATTTATTTGTTCACACCACATGTCATAGCTTTAAAAAATCACTGCACTTCTAAAATAAATTTTGCAATTTATAGTAAGTATTTAAATTCTTTCCTTGAAATAAAACAAAACTATGCAAGACACACTCATGAGGAATTCATGAGGACAAATTTATCTATCCTGAATAGATAAATTCATACAATTAAGAGAGAAAACTAGAAGAGACAACATATGGTGAGATTTTCATTAATTATTTCAAAATACAACTTAGACTAATCAAACAAAAGACTCAATCCTAGAAAATTATAGTACATTTATTTCTTGTTTATTCAGTAAAAAATCCCCAATTTCAAAGCCACACTTACTTTATTACAAAAAAATTCCTTTATAGTGCAAGCATAACTCATATTGATTATTGAGTATAAAACCCTATCTAGGGTCATATGCAGAAGGATAGAATCAACTTAGACCAAAATATATATGATCTCTGCATGAAGTATTGAATCCAAAAGTGACAGAAAGATGCCACAATGAATGCCCCTGCAACAAAAGAATGACCCATATCCCTTTGGGAAATTAATGAATACTCCACTAGCATAGAAAATAGGCTTGAGGGCCAACTACAACAATAAATGAGCATGAGACAGGTGAATGAATAGACTAGAAGCATAAAATACTAATGGATCCATCTGAAAAGAAGGGCTGCTGGGGAAAAAAGTCACTAGGATCAATTGAGTGATCAATGCTTGGTCGATCGTCGACTCCAGTTCTTTTTTATCATTGAAAGTCCCTTTGATGAATACCACTATTTGCATTTCAACGGTCATGACCATTAATAAAAATGCATCATACTTCATCAATGTCATTGTTGATGAAAGTAAGCATATCGATAAGATGTCTTTGAATTACAGAGACTGCTTAGCGACGTCAATAAGATGCACATTGACAAAATGAAAACTTGTCTCTTCAAAATCCACTATTTCTGCTTTCCTATCTTTGAAGTTCCATCTTTGAAATCGAGTTCTAACATGAGTTATAGAACCAGACATTATCTTTGCCTTCCTCATTTTGAAAATATCACAACCTTGGAGCTTTGAGTAAGAAAATTTCCCTGCAATGTTTTCTAGTCCACTTTCCCCATCGATCTCCGACAAGAGTTCTAGAATTGACCGTGGGTCCTACCTTCTTATTTTTCAAGAGATGAAAATTTTTTTCCTTAAGGTTCACGGGTTCCACCTTCTCCATCAAGTTCCACCTTCACTTCCAGAACCATAGAGAAATTATGACAATCCCAAACTTAAAAGAAAATGCATGACTAACTCCCCCTTGTTCCTGATGCTTTTGGTTCCAATTTAACTGTTGAGTTCTGATGAGAGTTCTGAAACCAAATGCGGGATCCAAAAAGTGTTTTAGAACTTGAAATTTTTGCCTCTTCCTTTTTAGATATACACTTTATTTTCTTTATTTTCTTTCCATGGTTCCAAGTGTCATGTCGGGGACTGATAGGTGTTCAGGAAGTGACCGAAAAATTTGACCAACATGAGTAAAATGATTTGAACATCATTTAAGCTCAAAAAAGACAAGGAATTGGAAAATTTTTAATGGGGGAAGGAAAATGGGCAACACTAGTACCGAAATTTAAAACTAAAAAATGTAGACCATGGTGAACCAAGGCAAACAAGTGATTAAGGAATTAATCACTTTTTTGATTTTAAAGGCTCTGTTAGACAAGCAAACTTGCAATCGTGACCAAAATGCAACAAAATTTGGCAACCCTAACAATTGCAAGACATTGGTTATGTAATTAGGGATATAGGTACCTATAAAGCCTGTAATAACATCAAAATCTCAACCACAAAGAGATCTTTTAAGCAATTAGTATTATTAATATTGAAAGAGGAATCAAATAAACATAATGCATAATCATCAAATAACAATAAAATCAATGAAAACCATGAACGTGCAAACCAAAAGTCCTCCTTCATTGTTCTCCTTCTCTATGAAATATGGGCTCTTATAAAATGAGTGCTCTATGTGCCATCATAAGAATTCAAAGTGATTGTGGTTAAACAAATATGAGAAACAAACTCTTTATTTATAATATTTCAAGGTTTCAATCAAGATTCCTTGATTAATGGTTGATTGACTGTGATTGGAGAGATTCAACTCAGAGTGAGTGGGAGTTGAACTCAACCTATTGTATGCCAATAGAATAAATGAATATGTTGAAGAGGATAGATTGAAGAGTTGAACTCAAAGTGAGTGGGATTTGAACTCAATTGATTGCATGTGTTGAAAAGATGGGAGAGTTAATTGATTGCATGAGGAATTTAATTAAGGAGGTGAAGTAGAAGACCATATAGATTAAATAGATAAATGATTTAATTGATCACTTAGGGGAGAGAATTGTGGAGTTAACTAAAACTCATAATTGGAGGGATAATTATTATTTAAATAAATAAAAGAGTTTATTTATTTGCACATGCGAGGAATATAAATAAATAATAACTCTTTATTTATTTATAAGAGGAACAATTAGTTAATTAAATAAATATAATTTATTTAATTATGAGAGGGAAATTGAATTAATTATTACATAAATGTAATAACAATGAATGAAGGAATATTAATTAAATAATATGATTTATTTAATTAATTTTAATAAGGTAGGGAGTAATTAAATAATGATTAATTATTTAATAACTTTATAGGTGAATAATTGATGACATATTAATTAATTAATTAAAATTACTTAATTAGGGATTTATAAAGAAATGATGATTTTGATCTTAGAATATGATAGAAAGACACAATTTATTAAATAATAAAGATTATTAAATAAATTAAAGAGGAATATTAGTAATGTCATTGTGTTAGAGCAATAGGCCATTTTTAAGTGTTTACATTTTTCCCATCTTTGATATGATGTATTTTCAAGCATTATTTCAAATAATATTTGATAAAAATATGCCTCGGTATGCCCCTATGAAACAACGTCAAAAAGTAGTTATTATGGTGCCCCCTCAATGAAAGGAGCAAAAAATGAAGTGGAGGGATCATTTCATTGATATCATGACCAAGATCACAATGCAACTTACAGATCAAAAAATAGAGGTTAGACGTGAAAGTTATGGACTCAGGAAGGTGAAAGACATCACGATCAATAGAATTGCAAGGCTTGCACGTCCATCGAGGTGGGTATAAAAGGGATTTAGAGGGTCATTTTAAATTCATTGTGCACATTCATATTTGGAGAGCAAGTAGTGGAAGGAGCAACTTCTGAGTGATTTAGAGTGTGATGGTGGGCTATGAGGACGGTGTGCATATCAGTGATCGAGTTAGGACATATCAGTGGCCAGTTGACGCCCCAACTCCTATAAGTTTCACACTTTTTGAATTTAGTTCACCTTGTTTCTAGTGCCATTTACTAGACTAGGTCAATTTTAGGTAGGCTAAAATGCCGCACTTATGTGTCGCAATCGACACACTTGTAGGCATAAAGTGACGCAGTTGCATTTTAATGTAGTTTTAAACCGGTTTGCACTTGGATGATGAGTGACACACTTGATGTGTTCATTCACCGCACTTTCCTGTCATAAGAAAAAATTTAATTGATCCACACTTGACTAATTAGAATGCCGCACTTGACTAGTGAGATGAAAAATGAAAAGTCCAGGTGGTATGAATGCATGTTTTGACTTATTTAGGACTTTTTGTGGAATGACATGAATCTTTATCATGCATGCATATGTATGAAATAACTAAGATGTATGATAGAATTATTTGAATCTGTGTAGACTGATTGTGAAAATTTATTGTGTATGTAGATTAGGGATGATGTGCTTGTGACATAGGAGAGTCATCACGACCGACCTTCATATAGACATAGATTAACCGATGAGGAGCGCGAGCACCTAGATAGCCTTGGATTGTTAAATATTACCTTGATGCCCATGATTATGGAAAATAGGGGCCTCATTACCACCTTGTGTGAGTGATGGCACTCAAAGATGTCTTCCTTCCACTTACCTACAGGGGAGTGCATAGTGACTTTAGAGGACGTGTACTAGATTCTATAGATTCCTATTCATGGTGAGAGGGTTACATACTCATTCTAGACTGGGAGAGAAATATTGTGTGACCTATTTGATTTCTTGATAGATGAGTTAGATATTCATGGATATGAGATCAGATGGAGGCAAGACATGGTAGGATATTATGCATACTTTGTGATTCTTTATGTAGTGGTCCTTGGGGTTTTGGTACCAAATAGGAGAGGACATGGATTTCCAGTATGGTGGGGAGAGATTGTCAGTGGGATATGGTAGAGATGTACTGTGTATGCATGAGGATCATGTGGTCTAGCCATGTTATATCATCATCTTCACAAAATTGCTTACCATGGATCACAAAGCCTAGGATGCAGGGTCACACTTTTATAGGTCTTGTCTTTTGAGCACACAGTTGTATTTCATCTGATTTTTGACAAACTAGTGATATAACTAGGACAACCATATGTCTATTATTATGAGGAATTTTTTCATAGATAGGTGGGACACACTAGGTACTAGAGACACTTGTTGGACACTTTTAGGGAGTTCAAATGGAGATCATACATTGAATGCCCAGTTTGGGACAGGGAGGATGAGCATCTGCAATATTGGCTACAAGAGAGATACTTGGTTGGGAGATCTACACAATACTCCTATATCATTGAGATATAGTTATCGGATAGGGTTCTAAGACAGTTTGGTGAGAGACAGGGAGTGCCTATTGGTTCAATACAATTTTCCAGGTGTGTGATGGACATCATAGGTTGGGGACCTATCATTCTTATACACACCGTAATGACATTGTTTACCACTTTGGTACCAATGAGATGGAAACATAGATCATATGTGGGAGATGTTAGGACTACAACTGAGTTTGATTTCTAGTGGGGTACACATAGACCTATACCAATATGGACCCTGGTGTATCAATTCTTATAGATATGCATAGACGTGCTCGTCAGACAAGGAAGAGACATGGGAGACATGGTAGGACAGTTAGGCATGGTGGTTGAGGAGAGAGATGATAAGGGAGAGGGAGAGATGGAGGATGAGGAGGAGGGAGAGATGGAGGATGAGGAGGAGGGAGAGATGGAGGTCGAGGAGGTGGGAAAGATGAAGGGTGAAGAGATGGAGATGGAGATGATAGGGGTGGTGGAAGAGTTACTATAGCAGGTGCCCCATTGATTCCTCCTAGTAGCATGTCTATGGAAACAACCAAGGCTATGAGAGAGGAGGAGGCTTATGTTGATGTGGCTAGGAGTAGTTTAGAGGAGATTGGGAGTACTAGCAGTAGCAGTAGTTCTTCCAGTAGTGATGATAAAATGGAGGTTGAGGACACTGAGCTAGTAGAGGTGGCCATAGGTGGAGATGACACAAGTTTGATGGATGTAGCCATGGGAAAGTTTGATGAGGCAACATAGGATGTACCTATGAGACCAGAGAGATTTGATTTTGATATTGATGCAACATACATAGATAATTTGAGACAACACTGCCGATATTTACAGGGCCGCTATGATGGTTTGCTTAGGAGGGTTACTCGAGAAAAGGTGAGGGCTGTGGAGGCAGATGGTAGGGCGTAAATGACAAATATTTGGTATGCTGGAAAGGTGACTAGATTAGAGAGGAGGGAGAGGATGGAGAGGGATATGGATGCAAAGATGAAGAACATGAGGGCTGAGATACATGCAATAGAGGGTAGGGCTTAGGAAGAAGATGTGAGAGGTGAGGTAGTGGAGACAAAGGTGAGGGAGTTTATATCCAGTGTATGGGATGCCACTACCCAATAGATCATTGAAAGATACTTTTAGGAAGGGGTAGAGAGTACTAGACAGACTCGGGAGATGTAGAGAGAGATTGAGTATTGGCGGAGGGCATATGAGGAGGATTTGACAGTTGCATAGAGGATTCCTAGTTACACCACTTCTTGTCGATCCCATTGGACACATAGTATGTTGGAAATACAATATCAGGAAAGAAAGATACTGAGAGGAGGGGGTGAATCAAATCTTCAAATTTAAACACTTAAAACAAATTGATCCACATTCATACATATATGAATCTAATGTAATATCAAATAGCATCCACACAATGAAATAAATAACTCATAACACAAGAACTTGGTAACCTAGAAACCCAAATGGGTAAAACTGGGGTGGGGATGACACCCAAAAAATTCTCCACTACTGCAGTAATAAAGTGTGCCTATTAGGGCTACAAAAGTTGATTACAAGATGCAATCTACCCTGTTAAACGTCTACCCAGTTAAGAGCTAAAGATCATTACAATCTACCCTGTGAAAGGATTTCAACTTACAATAAAGTAAGCACTCTATTAGGAGATTTAGAAAGGTCTGCTAGAACGACTCTATTAAGAGATTTTCACCTGATATAATGATTAGAATGTCTCAAGTATTGATCCTTCATTATGCACTCAGATGCTGATGACAGATCTCCTCTTTCCAGTACCTTCTATGATCTCACAACCTGATATAAATTTACTCTGTTGTTTGCTGTGCTGTCACTCTGCTTGATCTCTGCTTCTTAACAAAATAACCCTTTGTGCATTTCACTTCAAAAATGCAGTCACCACTTCTCTCCACTTTTTAAAATAGGGTTTAGAAGTAATCTTATATATCTATTCAAGTCTAATAGAAAGATCTAAATCAACGATCAAGATCTATTACCCATACCTTGAAGGTATTACAGTTAATGATTACAATAGATCATGCATAGGATAAAACAATTAAATGCATAACCAACTCCATAGGAAAATATTAAATGCATACATAAGTCAGCCCAAAAAACTTATATAAGTCATCCTGAACACTTATCCTCGAAGTTTGAATCATTCCAGACTTGTATACAAAAATTGTTCTGCTCGGCACTTAACATCTCTATCACTCAGCACTGAGCATCCTACTTGACTCAACATGATACTACTCGGAAACCTAAATATTGCTCGACCTTGCATAGTTTTAGCTCAGCCATAGTGATAGCCAACTAAAAACTGCCTAAGTGAATGACTAAGTGTTGGTCACTAATCATCAACAAAACTTAGAGATTAACAATCTCCCCCTTTGATATTAGTGGAAAAAACACACTTATCATTACTTCATTTCATTCCATTAAAATGCTTCCTAAGTATTCTAAGTACTCCCCCTAGGAATATACTCAGAATTATTCATACAAAAAGTTTACATGCCTTAAAAAATATATACAAGTGTACCTGTTCTGTATTGATGTATCATACTATATCCTTTCCAACTTCCTTACCATCTTCCTTTCCAACTTCCCCCTTGTTTTTGTCACTAATTTCTGGTGGGGTTAAGTTATACTTATCCAAAAATTGTTTATGAAGCTGCAGGGTGGATTCAAATGTAGTATCCTAACTTTCCTTAGCAATCTTCATAACTTCCAATTTTATTTCTAGCTCGGCAGCTAGACTCACTAAAATTTCTGCAGTTGAGAGATTTGCATTTCTCTGTGATAACTCTTTTTCATCTGAAAGTTCCTTCTGTATAACCTCCAAGTGAGGCAATAAGATTGTCTAAATAGTGATCAATTTGGAACTAATTCAACCATCTTTAGCCATAAGCTCGGCTATTCTCCATTGTGCATTAATCAACTTAGAAAAATGTAAAGAACTAGAAGTAGTATCCTTACCCAAAGTATTTCCAGTTGATCTTAAATCTAACTATAGCTTCTCAAAAAGCTATAGATTATCCTTTGTGAAGAATTCAAAATCACATAATTTCCTGTACAAAGAATAAACATTTGCTGTAACTTTCTCCAAAATTTCTACAAGAGTAGAAAGTTCAACCTGTTTTGTTGCAATCTCCTCTGAGATTTTCTCCAGAACTTTTCTCTTGAATCTCCTCTCAGACTATTGTAGAAGTTTTTCATTGCTGTTAATATCATCATCAGTTACCTTTTGTACAATGTTGACTAACTAATCAATAATTGGAGCTTGATGCATTTCATCTTCTAAGTCAAAAGCCTTTGCAAATATGTCCTTGATGTAATGCAACACTTGCTTTCGCTTCTGTTCTATTTTCATCTCTTCCTGTCTCTTCTTCCTCTTGAGTAATTCCTGAAGAGTCCCTATATGTTCAAAAGATAATTCATTGGGATCCCATTGTGGAATCACAATTACCTCATCTAATGTGCCATCTAGAATTTGTGAATTCTTCTTCAGAACTTTCTTTCTCTTCAACTCTGGTGAGCTAGTGCTTGACTGCATAATACCTTTTCCTATCACAGTATCAATGTCCATTGCCTCTTTTAATTCTGTCATGATTGTCTATGGATTAGGCATACCTCTAGTTTTAGGACCTGTGGGAGTGGATGATGCAGAGTGTGGTAGATCAACCAACACTTGCATTGCCTCTTGTTCCTTAGGCTTATCAACAATATCCTTCACCACTATACCACTATCTAAAACTGTTTTGACTACCTCTAAAATAGGTGGATTTTGTGAAGTTAACTCTTGTGCATTTGTTTACTTTTTCTCTTCACTTATATGATCATTGATTTCTTCAATTATCTCATCAATTTTCTCTCCAGATATAGTGGTCTTTTCTTCTTCAGTCTCAGTTGCCTTAATAGGTGAATCAGTGTTTTTACCACTCGGCATGTCTTGATCCTCGACATTCAAATTGTTGGAATCATCAACTATGTAGTTAATTGGACTGTCTACAGTCATATCAAAATTTTTTGTTGAGTCTAATGCATCTTTAGCCTTGTCATGTTCTGTAGCAATTTGACCTTGAGTCACTTGTGGCTCAGTGGTGATCTCCACTTCTTTTTCCTTTTGATCAGATGTCCCTACATCAGATTTCTTATCTTTTGGAACTATCAGTCCAAAGATTTCCTTCCAAATCCTTGTACTTTTTTGTACTAATCCTTCAATATAATTGTTCAAAACAACATAACCTCTAATTTTAGGAACAAACCTATTCTTGTATTCTTCAATGAATTTGGCTCTCTATTTTGAAGTCAACTTAGGTATTACCTTGGCTAAAGTTCCTTCCCTAATTTGTCTCTCTGTGGTAAGTGCAAATTCCCATTTTCTTGATAGAAACTCATACAATTCATTCGGCACATGATTTCCTATCTCTGTAGGAGTTAACTTGAAAGTACTCATCATATCCAAAAGTTCTTACTAAAATTTGTGCTTATCTCTAATACTCAGTTTCTCATACTTAATGAATTTGAAAGTAGCTAACCCTACTGAGTTTCTCAAAGTGTCACATAGCTCATCAATACTAGCTGGTTCTTGAATTGTGCTATAGGTATGTTACTGGGTTCATCAATCTAAGTCTTTTCATCATCACTATCTGTTCCCAGGTCTACTTTCCTCCTTGGTCTCTTTGCTGGTTTACTTGGCTCAGCCTTAGGAGCAATTTTAGCTTCCTTTCCAGAACTGCTTTCTCCAACCTTCCTCTTTCCATATACTTTTGTTTGTACTACTGGAGAAGTAACAATAGATGCTCTAGTCCTTAGATGATTAGCTACAGGAGGTGTAACCTTAGGTTTAGCTTTGCTCGGCTTGGTTACTAATACAATTGATGGTCTTTTACCCTTAGCTTTCTTAGTGATCTCCTCAGATGCACTCACTTCCTCTTTTGTATACATATCCTCACCTTGTCCTATGGACAGGCCTAAAGGTGCATCCTCAAGTTCTTCATCACTACCTAAACCAACCATTTTCTTTTTGTTTTTCACAATTTTCTTCCTTTTCCTCTCCATGGTTCCCTCTGTTAAACTTCTTGAAATTTTTACTTTGGCTTCATCATATTTTCCAAACCTTTCTACTGTAGTATCAATTGCCTCGGCTAGGAGTGTAATGATGGCTACTGATGCTTCATAAATTTTAATTTCATAGGGAAATAGCTCTAAACATGTTATCCTTGGTGTCACAGCCTGGATATAAGTGTTATCCATATCAGCTAGAAAACAAATTTCTTCATAGTGCTTCTCCACTAGTGATCTAGGAATCCTAGTTCTTAATCTCATTCTCTTCTTAAATTCCACAAAATAGCTCCCCATTATGCTATTGAAATTACCTCCTAATTT
>MU226533.1:1649887-1680174 GCA_018584345.1 Thuja plicata
AAACTCATACTTCTGAGAATATTTTGGAATTGGTTCATACTGACCTTTGTGGACCTATTGGTGAGAAAAGTTACTATGGAGACAAATATTTTATTCTATTTTTAGATGACTACTCTAGGATGATGACAGTTATGTTTCTTAAAGAAAAATCTGATGCATTCCAGTTATTTAAGTGGTACTTGGCAAAAGTTGAAAAGGAGACAGGTAAGAGTCTGAAATGTCTAAGATTTGACAGAGGAGGTGAGTTCATTTCTAATGAGTTTAATAGGTTCTACAATGATCGAGGGATAAAAAGACAGATGTCTGCACCTAGGACAACACCATAGAATAGTATAGCTAAAAGAATAAATTGATCTATCATGGATTGTGCCAGAACATTAATGATGGAGAAAAATGTTGCACAAAAATATTGGAGAGAAGTTGTAAGTACAATAGTTTATACCTTGAACAGAGTACAAGTCAAGAAAGGTACAAATACTACACCTTATGAGCTATAGTATGGATATGCGCCTACTGTAAGTTATTTTAAAGTCTTTGGGAGTAGATGTTTTATACTAAAGGATAACAAAAATGGTAAACTTGATGCTAAAGGAGAAGAAGGCATATTTATTGGATATTCTACTAAGAGTAAAGCATACAAGTGCTTAAATTCTAACACTAGCAAAATTGTGGAAAGTGAAAATGTTAGAATTGATGAATATGTAGAGAGAAATGAAGCTGAAAGCATGATTGAGCATGAGAGTTAGAGATCATTCACTTATCCTGATCAACAGTCCACACCTGCCAAGACACAAAATGAAATTGTCGGGCAATAGGAGGTGATTGCCAAGCTATCTGATGGAGATACCAAGTCATAGTTTCAACTTGAACTAAACATGAATGATCAAATTGAAGTTGAGAAAGAGCCTACTTTGGAAAAATATGTGAGAAGGCACCATAAACTTGATCAAATCATATGAGTAAAGGATTCTGCAGTTATGACAAGAAGAAAATTAAGAGAAGACACATGTTTGCTATGTGATTTTGAGCCTAAGATAGTAAAAGATGCTTTAGACAATGAATACTGGATTCAAGCCATGAATGAAGAGATAGACCAGATTGAAAAGAACAAGACATGGACACTAGTACCAAGGCCTGACAACAAAAATGTAATTGGTAGTAAGTGGGTATTCAGAAACAAGATGAATGAACATGGAGAGGTAACAAGGAATAAAGAAAGACTGGTATGCAAAGGTTATGCACAAGAGGAAGGAATTGACTATGGAGATACATTTTCCCTAGTTTCAATATTGGAAGGTGTAAGAACGCTACTTGCATATGCAGCCTACAAAGGATTTAAAGTTTATCAAATGGATGTGAAGTCAACATTTCTAAATGGGATATTAGAAGAGGAAGTATATATTGAACAATCTGATGGATTTGTTGACCCAAGCAAGAGGAACATGGTTTGTAGACTACATAAGACATTATATGGACTGAAATAGAGCATGGTATGAAAGATTGCACAATTATCTGATAAAGATTAGATTTGCAAGAACAAATGACAACAACAATCTGTATTTGAAGATAGAGCAAGGTAAAGGAATTTTATTGGCTAAAATTTTTGTTGATGACATCATATTCAGTGGACAAGATATGATATGCAAAGCATTTGCAAAAGAGATACAAACTGAATTTGAAATGTCTATGTTTGGTGAGATAAAATTATTTGTTGGTTTACAAATACATCAAATGAAGAATGGTATCTATATTAATCAATCAAAATATGTCAAGGAGATACTGAAAACTTTTGGTATGGAAGATTCAAAACCAGTGAGTACACCCATGGCTAGTGGAAAGAAGCTGACAAAGAATGATGATACAAAAGAGGTAAATCAAACACTATATAGATCAATGATTGGTAAGTTGCAATATGTTATACACAGTAGACCTAATATTGCATTAGTAGTTGGAATTATTGCTAGATTTTTCGCTAATCCAAAAGAGACACATATAATGGCAGTGAAAAGAATTCTTTGATATTTGAAAGGTACAGAAGATTATGGCCTATATTACAAAAGGAATGACAAGTTTGAACTTAGAGTCTATACTGATTTTGACTGGGTTGGTAATGTGGATGATAGAAAAAGAACCACAGGAGAAACATTTATTTTGGGGAAAAGATTAGTTTCCTAGACAAGCAAGAAACATAATTGCACCTCACAATCTACAGTTGAAGCTGAATATGTGGCAGCAACAGTTAATTGTTCAAACATTGTGTGGTTGAAGATACTACTGAAAGGTATGAAGGAGGAGATCACATAACCAATTTTCATATATTGTGATAACACGAGTGCCATTAATATTTCTAAAAATCCTGTAATGCACTCTAAGACAAAGTATATAGCTATCAAGTATCATTACTTGAGGGAGCTAGTTCAAAAGAAGGAAGTGAGACTGGAATATGTGAACACTAAGGAACAGTTGGAAGACATATTTACAAAAACATTTCCCAAGGATGCTCATGAGTATCTAAGAGGTAAATTGGGGATGATTCCCCTAGCAGAGGCTAACTAGTTCTGAATGGAACTGTTGCATCAAATGTTTTAATCAGAACACTTGACACATTGATGCACAGTGAGTCACATTTTTAGGATGCTGCCTAAAAACTGTGAAGTAGAAGAAAAGAACAGAAAAGAAGATCAGTCATAAACAAAGATGACAAGAACAACATGATACAAAGATTAGAACAAGATGAATCTGCATAATGAAGATGTCAACATCTTTGACATTGTTGTCAAAGAGGGAGATTATTGCTAAAACAAATTATTGATAAAAATAGATACAAGGGAGATATTATTGAAAGAGGGAGCTGAATAGACACAGAAAGATATCAGTGTGATTAGAGACATAGAGGGAGTAATATTTTATAGATGAGAATCAGAATGAAGCTAAAAACATTAATGAAGATCTATTCAAATCAAGGAACACACACACTTTTTGGATTGTATGGTAACTTTGGTTGGAAATTATTGTTTTACATTTTAGTGTTGCCATCAATGCCAAAGAGGGAGATTGTTGGAAAGATGGCTATAATATAGACAATTTTTATTTTGTCAGTGATGTCAAACCTTAATTGGTGAGACTATTGCTATATATTTGAGTACCATATCTATTGATTGATGAAGATTTGAAGAATAGGATAACAAGAATACCAAGGAAATGGTTGAGTTATGAGTATACACCAGGGTACTTGATCATTTGGCACTTTGGAAAAGTGATATGTTGTTTTCTTTCACTGACAGTTCACTGGAAGGTCGATGCTAAGAAAAGCAAAGTTGATGCCGAGAAAAGTGAAAGGTGATGTTGAGAAAAGAAAAGATGATGCTGAGCGCCAGTGAAATACCGAGGGAGACAGAGAAAGACAAGCAACAATATTTTATTAATTGATGAGATTTGAGATCTTTGGCCGACATAGTTGATTTTATTGGGATATGTATTGTTAATTAAGATTGGTCCACACTCATTTAATGCATGGGAAACCATTATTAGTGCATGGATTCAATTTTTAATTAATGACTGTATTGGAGAAGTAAATCAAATGTAATGATGGAAAGATCTGTTGGATCTGACCTAACCTAAGATATACAATCTTGATTAAGCGGAAAAATATCTATTTGAACTAGATGAAGAGGTATAATATAACCTATTGAGGTTATTGTTATTGTATCCAAGTGTAAGAAGAAGTTGTATGCAAGTGTATTGCTTGGTTAATTGATTGATTGGGAAGACCTAGCAGAGAAGGCTGAACAGAGAAGCAGATAGATTGCTTGATGGATTTCTAAGCAAAACTAAAGTTTGAGAGGAAAATAGAGGCCACTCAGTGAATTAGCATTAGAGAGAAAATTGGATCTGGATATGCAAAGTAAGTTGTATGTATCTAATCACACCTGTTGATTACTTTCTAACCATTGTATCAGTTCAAATCCTTTAACCAGGTTGACCTAACAGTCATTGTATAAATCCTTTGAACAAGGTGACATTCATATTCGAATGTTCTAAGTCCTCTAACAAGGCCACTCCTGAAAGGGTGATTAAATCCTGTAACAAAGTCACATTTGACAGTGTGTTTTGTAACCTTTAACAGGGTTGGCTCCTAACAAAGCTCACTTAAGAAGAGTGAAATTTTGGTAGCATGTTACTGGTGGTTTTTCCCATATTGGGTTTCCACATTAAATCATGGTGTCAAATGTGTGAATTTTTCTGTTGTGTTTTATTGTTAAGTTTCTGTAAGCTTATTTCATTAGTATAGTAAACTGCACAATTTTGTTGTTTATTGCTGCCGAGCAGATCTGAGTTGTTGAAGTGGTATAAATTTTTATATGGGCACATCTAGACCTGAGGATTACTGATTCACCCACCCTCTTAGTTATTCTAAATTCATTCTAACAGCTTTGTGTAGCTTACAAACCATATTCCTTTTGCTTGGGTCTACAAATCCATTAGCTTGTTCAATGTAGAATTCTTCTTCTAATATTCCATTTAGAAATGCTGACTTCACATAAATTTGATAGAATTTAAATCCTTTGTAGGCTGCATATGCAAGTAAGGTTCTAATGCCTTCCAATCTTTCAAGTAGGGCGAATATTTCTCCATAGTCAATTCCTTCCTCTTGTGCATAACCCTTGCATACCAGTCTAGCTTTGTTTCTTGTTACTTGTCCATGTTCATTCATCTTGTTTCTGAATATCCACTTAGTACCAATTACATTTTTATCATTTGGCCTAGGTACAAGTGTCTAAGTATTTTTGTTTTCAATTTGTTCAATTTCTTTGTTCATGGCTTGAATCCAGTCTTCATTGTCTAAAGCATCTTTTACTGTTTTAGGCTCAAAATCACATAGCAAGCAGGTATCTTCTCTCAATTTGCCTCTTGTCATGACTGCAGAATCTTTTGCTCCTATGATTTGATTAGGTTTATGGTGCCTTCTAACATACTTTTCCAAAGTAGGTTCTTTCTGTGCTTCAAATTGATAATTCATGTTTAATTCAGATTGAAACTATGACTCGACATCTCCATCAGATAGCTCGGCAGTCACCTCCTATTGCCCGACAATTTTTTCTGTGACTCGGCAGGTGCAGACTATTGCTCGACAACTTTAGTTTTAGTCTTAGGTAATTCATTAGAATCTACCTCATCAGGATAGGTGAATGATTTGTAACTCTCAGGCTACGTCATGCTTTCTTCTTCATTTCTTTGTGCATATTTATCAATTCTAACATTTGCACTTTCCACAATTTTGTTAGTGTTAGAATTCAAACACTTATATGCCTTACTCTTAGTTGAATAACCAAGAAATATGCCTTCCTCACCTTTAGCATCAAGTTTTCCATTTTAGTTATCCTTCAATATGAAACATCTACTTCCAAAAAATTTAAAGTAGCTTACACTAGGTGTATATCCATATCATAGCTCATAAGGTGTAGTACTTGTAGCTTTTTTGACTTGTACTCTGTTCAGGGTATAAACTACTATACTTACATCTTCTCTCCAATATTTCTGTGCAACATTTTTCTCCATCAGTAGTGTTCTGGCACAATCCATGATAGATCTATTTCTTCTTTCAACTATACCATTCTGTGGTGGAGTCCTAGGTGTGGACATCTGTCTTTTTATCCCTCTGTCATTGAAAAACTTGTTAAACTCATTAGAAATAAACTCACCTACTTTGTCAGATCTCAGACATTTCAGACTTTTACCTGTCTCCTTTTCAACTTTTGCCAAGTACCACTTAAAAAACTAGAATGCATCAGATTTTTCTTTAAGAAACATAATAGTCATCATTCTAGATTAATCATCAACAAATAAGATAAAATATTTGTCTCCACAGTAACTTTTCTCACCAATAGGTCCACAAAGGTCAGTATGAACCAGTTCTAGAATATTCTTAGAAGTATGAGTTTTGCTCTTAAAACTAGATTTAGTCATCTTTCCTAATTGACATTGCTTGCACATTACATTTTTAGGTTTCTTTAACTTAGGCAGCCCTCTAACCTTTTTCAATTTTCTTATGCTTACCAAATTATCAAAGTTTACATGACACAACCTTTTATGCCATAACCAAACATCATTATATTGTGCAAACAAGCATGTCTCATTAGTGAAATTTAGATAGAACAATTTACCTTTTTTTTGCTCACCAACTCCAACTAATTCTCCATTGGCATCATAGATATTTGCTTTCCTACGATGGAATTCAACTCTGTAACTAGAAGTATTCAGCTATGAAACACTCAATAGGTTATACTTGAGATCATCAACCCAATATACATCATCACATCTGATTTTGTTAGTCAATTGAATTGATCCTTTCCCTTTAACACGACATGGTGTATTATTTCCAAATTTAACATAACCACCTTTACACTGATCTAAGGTTTCAAATTTGTCTTTATCACCGGTCATGTGATGTAAACAACCACTGTCAATAATCCAACGATCACCTTTACTCATATAAGAAATTAGTGTAGTTTTCTCATCATCATCATCAGAATCATCTTTCATTGCAACATACACAACTTCTATATCATTTTCATCAAATTTGTTAGAATCATTGTCAGAATCTTCTTCAGCTATATAGAAAGACTTCTTACCTTTGTCTTTGTAATCCTTATACTTCCTATTGTCTCGGTCATCCTTTCTATCTTTATACTTGCTGTCTCTTCTCTCATCTTTGTCATTCTTATCAGGACATCTTGCAGCAATATGACCAACTTTGTTATATGAAAAACAAATAATAGGAAGTTTAACTTTGAATTTTCCTTTTCCTCTTGATTGTCTTCTTGCCATTAGTGCCTCAAGTTATTCTAGATCATCATCAGAAGTGTCGCTGTCACTATCCACACATTTTTGTTTCCTTTGTTTGATTTGTTGAGGACCATCTGGGACTTGAATGCAGATTCAATGGCTTGTGGAGTATAGTTATCAAAATTTGATATGTCAAATGCAATAAGTCTACCTACCAAACTTTCCAAAGTCAAATTGTTGTTAGGAGTACATCTCAATTATTGAATTGTAGATACTCTAATAGCATAAATAAGAAGAAGTGTTATCAGTACCTTTCTCATGATGGTGTTATCATCAATGGTTCCTTTATCTCCTCTAATAGCATTTACAACTTCCTCTATCCTACCATAATATGAAACTATATTTTCTCCTTCTTGCATTTTCATTTCATCAAACTTACCTCTCAAGCTTTCAGATTTGGCTCTTAGCACATTTGTGTCACCTCCATAGATGGTTTCAAGAGAATCCCACATTTTCTTTGTGCTTGTAAAGTCCTTTATGTCTTCGAACTCATGATAGTTCAGGGATGATGCAATCTCCAACATTGCTTGATTATGTTCTTTCTTTTCTCTTAACTCTGCAGCATTAAGAGCTCTTGCAGGGGCTACATATTCTTGATCAAAAAGATGTTTAGCAGAATCACCGACACTAGCCAAATGAAATTTCATCAATCTTTTCCATGCTGGAAATTTGTCCTTGTTCAACTTTGGTACCTCCCTTTTATACATCTTGATCTTTTTCTCCAAGTACCTTCAAACTTTTTCAAGAGACCAAATCTCTGATACCAATTGTTATAATGAATTTAGAATAACTGAGAGGGGGGGTGAATCAGTTATCCATAGGTCAAGATGTGCCCATTAAAACTTTATACCAAATTAAACAACTTAGATCAGCTCGACAATGATAGCATAGGTTAACAATATAAGTATGCATTTTATTTTTCAAATGAAATAAGCTTGCAGAAAATTAATAGTAAAAAACAATATACACATTCACACAAGTTAACACCAGTATTTAATGTGGAAACCCAATTTGGGAAAAACCACCAATAACATGCTATCAATTTTTCACTCTTCTGAAGTGATGCCCTATTAAGAGACAACCTTGTTAAAGGTTACAAAACACATTGCTAAATGTGACTTGGTTAAAGGATTTAAACACCCTTTCAGGAGTGGCCTTGTTATAGGACTTAGAACATTCCAATCTAAATATCACCTTTCTCAAAGGATTTGTACAATGACTGTTAGGTCAACTTGGTGAAAGGATTTCAATTGATACAATGGTTAGAAAGTAATTATCAAGCTTTGATCTGATTCATACAACTTACTTTACAATCCAGATCCAATTTAGCTCTAATGCTACTCACTGAGTGGCCTCCATTCTCATTTCAAACTCCAGATCTGCTTGGGAATTCATCAAGAAATCTCTCTTTGCTTCTCTTCTCAGCCTTCTTTTCTTAGATCTTGCCAATCAGCCAATTAACCATGCAATCCTCTTGCATACTCTGCACACACAACTATGTTCTCTCTTTCCATGAATAACCCCTTGAGGTTATCATATACCTCTCCATCTAGGTCAAATACATCTTTTGCCGCTGAATCAAGATTGTAGATCTTTGGTTAGGTCAGATCCAATGGATCTTTCCATCATTACATTTAATTTATTTCTCCAATACAATCACCAATTAAATCTTTGATCCATGCATTAATTACGGTTACCCATGCATTTACATAGTGTAGATCAAACATGCTTATCCTTAATTAACTTTACATATCCCAATAAAATCAACTATGTCGGCTAGAGATCTTAAATCTCATCACTCATCCAACTACCGCTGCTCGGCTGACACAAAACTTTCTTGCTAATTTATTGACGCTTGACACAGAGGAAAATATGCTTGGCACACACTGGTGCTTGGCTGACACAAAACTTGCTCGGCATAAACTATTCTCAGTAAACTGTCAGTGAAAGATAAACAACATATCACTTTTCCAATGTGCCAACTGATAAAGTACCCTTTGTAATTCCTCATAACTCAACCATTCTTCTTGGTCTTCTTGTTAAATATCCTCCATCAATCAATAGATATGGTACTCAAATAAATAGAAAAAGTCTCACCAGTTAAAGTTTGACATCAATGACAAAACAATAATTGTTTCCATTGTAGCTTTCCAAACAATATGTCCAACAATATTTCCTATTATGATGAATGTTATTGTTGTGGGTCCACAAGACACACCCCATTTTTTGGTCCTCTTACCATGGGGACCGCCCTTTCTTTTTCTTTGTGGTTTTTTGGTCTTGTTTGCCCATTTGAGTCCTCACTCAGTCAGCTTCAGAAGAACAGGTGTCAGCATGATCTTAAGGAAAAAACACTTTTTTGGTCTTTCGACCCTTTTGGCATTTTGTGGACCTTGGTTCTTCGAAACACCAAAATGGCTGAAAGGCTGAAAGTCATTCCTTTTGGTGTTTTCGGCATCTGAAAAAACCAAAATTCTGAAGGTGTCTACCTCTGAACTTTCAGTGTTTTGGACACCGAAACCACCGAAAGTGCTGACATCAAAGCCCGTAGGTTAAAAGTTTCGAAGGCCCAAAATTGAAAACACTTTGCATCCTCGATTCTGATTTTCTTGAGAGCTCACAACTTCAACATTTTTTCCTTCATCCCTAAGCTTGACTGCACATGCGCCTTGAGCTTTGTTGTGCCATCCTCCCCACTCCTAAGGTCTCCAAGGTAGGTCTTTTTCACTATCTCATTCTCTTTCTCCTCCTGGTTTTCTTTTAAAGTTTTTTAGGATTTTTTTTCACCCTAGCGCTTGTCCAGCCTAAGGCGTGCTGCCTCTTTCTCCCCTGGTCTCTAAGGGCCCTTGGGAAACTTTGTTTTCATGGGAGGTCCATCTGTGTCGAGTCGAGTTTTTCCCTCTAGGTTTTTTGTGTTAGGGTTTTGTTTGGTCACGACCTTTGTCATAGGTTTTTGGCCTCCAAAAGGTCAAAAACTAGGTCATGGTTGTATGTATTGTTGTTAGAGATTTGACCCTTTCGGTGTTTCAGACCTTTGAAACATTCAAAACCCTAAATGGACCGAATCCATGAAAGTGCTGTCCCTCATTGCTATTTTAGAGACTCAGAATTTTTGGCATTTTAGAACCCCGAAAGGCCCAAAATCCTGACAGATCCAAGTCTTCGAAACCTGGTCTTCAAGCTTTGGTATTTTTGACATCCATAAAACTTTCAGACTTTCAGATACCGAAAGGTCTGAAACAAACTCACTACGAATGATGGATTTTTGTACTTTCATCCTTTTCAGCCTCCAAGACATTTATTCATTGTTTGAAACCCTGAAAGTACAAAAAAACTGCATTCTTGATGACTTAAAGAGTTTTTCTATGTTTTATTAGTTTAGTCAGCTTTCTTTCAATTTGTTCTCTAAATAATATACTGATACTTGTATGTTTTATTACATGAATGCCTGAGAAAAAGAATAATTCCCCCATGAAGTACCGGTACAAGGGGAACACTCCCCCTTCAAAGATTAGCAACAAGCATAGTGAGATCATTGACACTGATATCAGGAACGTGGATTGGGATGACTTCCTTACAAGATGTGGCCAACCAACCAGGAGATCAGAGGATTGTATCTCCCTGGTATTACCAAGACTGGTTATTGCAGTAGCCCACCCAGTAGCCGTATCTTTTCCTAAACTAATCATGGCCCTGGCTAATCATTACAACTCCGATGAGAGGGTGGTCTAGAATACAGAGGGCCAAACAGTACTAGATATCTGGCCTGATGTCATAGAAGATGTTTTCCATCTCCAGAAAGGTGTGGATAAGTTCTATGACTTCTTCATAGAAAAAGGAAACTTATGGTTCAAAAACAAAGGGGAGGAGGCTTATGAAATAGTTAATAATCACTACCTAGAGCAACCTCTCCCCAAAAAAAGCTGGACAAAATAGACTTGAGGAGAGGATACATGAAATATGACATCAAGGAAACAATAACAATGATAAGCAGAGTATATGGGTTACCACAATCATTCCAACTAGAGAATTGGATGATTCTCCTTATAGAAATACTCAGGGGCTGCAGGTCTAGGTTCGCCTGGCAAAACATCATTAGCGACAAGTTGGATGAACAACTAGTGGCAGTGAAACACAACCCTAAGTTCTTTATGAGTACTTATGTGGTGTACCTACTAGCAGCAAGGGAAGATTACCCAGGGCTTGTAAAGAGAGGGATCCTAAATGATCCCAATGCATGGCATCACATCGTATACCCCCAATTGCAGAAAAAGGGCGAAAATGTCCAAGGATAGCCCAGACTACTGAATAGTCAATGATGCCTTCATTTTTGCAATCATCTGATCTATTGAGGGTGATTTTGTGAAAAGGATGTCAGAGGAAGTACCAGTCTAGGTGAGGGCCATAGGAACCTATTACATACAATTTAGAACCTTCACATACATTCAGATAGAAGGATCAATGGTGAATCTGAAAAAGTTGCCTAGATATCCATCCAATTGGATAATCATTTTGGAAATGGCCCGGCAGCTCGTAGATGCCTATGAACATATAAAACAAAAGAAGAAGCACTGTTGGGATTTCCCCATCTCACTGGGACCATATACCCTACAGGACATGAAGGTTTGTAAATATTTGGCCTTCGAATGGGATGACTATCCCCTACAACTCTATGAAATAGTGTGGCCTTGATTTGACCCTATAGGCAGATACAAACACATTATTTGCAAGTTCTACATTCATGAACCACACCTAGAGGATCACTGGATGAACTGCGTAGATGATCATGCAGTTAGAATCTGGGATTATTGTAGAATGAATCTTACCTTGGCTAAGGAAGTCATAAAGACCCTTATTCCCCCAAAAGTTTGGGAATATGACTCAAAAGAGGTCCTGGAGGCCATCTATATAGATGAAAAAATATATGACCAACCCATCATGAACGCAGAGGTCGACAAAGATGATAATGATGACATAAATTTCTGGGTAAGACACGTAATGAGAACAATGGAAGAATGGATCAAGAGGCCCTACAAAATGAGCCTAATACCCGTGAAAACATTAATGGATCCACCCAAGAAGGTAGATAAACAATGTAGAGAAATAAACATAGTGCCCCAATACAAGAAGGCACCGCCATAGAAGCTGAGCACGGTGTATGGTCATGAACAGGCAGTAGAGTATGAGTCAAACCCAAGGACCAAGGCTCCTAAAAAAAGAATGACCAGACAGATAGATCCTCCCATAGGGAAAGCACAAGTTGCACTGTATGAGGGACCTTCTACTTTTGGACAATCTCCTCCTGTCACCAGAAAGGGGAAGAAGACATACAAGAGAAAGAAAACTTCTACACCTCCACAATTAGAAACCATATAGGAGGACTTGCAAGAGGAGGAGGAAGATGTCCGTCTAGTTAAAAGAAAAAGGTCTCAAAAAAGAAGAGAAAAGGAGACTAGTAGAAAGCACTAGGAGGATCCTAAAGAGCAAGATAACCCCTTAGATGCTCTAGGATCAAATGAGTTCTAGATGTCAGACTTTGAAGGTATAGAAGGTTTTTCGGACCAGGGCCAGGATATTCCAGGTTATACAACTGGATATGAAGTAGGTGGTCCTTCTCTTTTTCAACCATAGGTGATCTTAACTCCACCTCCTATTGAATTCACTAATCCAAAACCAAATACAGCCAAGTTGGGAGATAATTCTAAGGCAGATCAAGGGTCCGAGGATTAATATTCTCCAATAACTCAAGGGGTGACTACCAATGAGCCTACCCCAGGGACCAATACTATTATAACACCCCTTTACATCCCCACTCCACCAACTATTCTCCCACCTCCTATTCCTACTCCACCCCATTTCTCACAACTCCACCAAATACTCTTCCATTTCCAATCTCGAATCTCTCAACACCTATTGTAGTATCGCAAAACACCTTGACTGGCCACATCCCAACACCGGGAGGATCAGTAACCAGAGAGGATACATCGGCCTTCAAAATCATAGTGGGGGATATGACTAGCCTCAATACCAGAGCCTCGGTTAGTTCCTCAGGAGAGGAAGACAAAAGTCAGGAAATGCAAGAGGGAGACAAGGAAGAAGAAGAAAAGGGGGAAGAAGGAGAACACCAAGGTAAAGGGAGTGAAGGGGAATAGAGGCAAGAACAAGGAGAGGAGAAAGACAAAGAAGTGACTCCAAGATCTCAAAGTTTAGATTTAATTCTTTAAATTACCCCATACGAGCCGGTCACTACATCTAGTAGACCCACCTGGTTTACCAAAGAAATTAACTACGGGAGAAGAACCTATTTAGATGAAGATGAAGGGGAGAACATGGATGTAGAACCCTTAGGACAAGCCTTTGATCAAACAAAGATCATATTACCAGCCTGGACAATGTCCTATGTCACTCAGGATACTAGGGGACACTGGAAGGCACAGGTTACAGTCCCATCTACCAGCACTTCTCAAGCCCCAACCACCTTAGAAGACTACACATTGAAGGAGGTAGATTTGGGGGAACCTACCAGGGAGGGGAGAAAGACACTAGTAGCCTTAGGGCTCAAACATGCTCTAGGTTTTATGAGTAAAGACAAAGAAACCATAAGGGCCTTGACTGAACAAAATGAAGCCTTAAAGAGGTTCATCCACAAAATGGTTGGTCCCATCGACCCTAACTTCCCAGAGGCCTCACTATAGGCAGTGTTGGATAAAATAAATGCCCCAAACTTACCAACAGGTCTAACTCCTTCCTTCATCAAAGCAAGTGCAGATTGGAAGGAGGATTTTGAGAAATACGGGGATGGTGCTATCAAGTAAATATTCAAACCCTATAGGGTTATTCTAATAGAGGCTAAAAATTTGATAGATTTGATGACAAATGATGGTGGCCTCGAATTGGAGACCAGCAAATGGAGAGCCACCCTCCAAGATCTACAAATCATCAGAAAATAATGCTTTGAGATCTTGGTAAAAATATATGAAGGTGAGGAGCTAGACAAATTTGAGACATGGATTAAGCGCATAACCAAGACAGTTGGTATTTATGAGAAATCTCAAGCTTCCATATTGGATAAGCTGAAGGAGGCCTTGGAATGGGTCAAGGAAATAGATATCTTCTTCATAGGGATTGGCTTGGACTTATACCGGGATGAAGATAAGTATGTCTTACGGCCATCCAAAGAAGTGGTCCAAAAATTCAAGGACATTATGGAAGGTACAGGGACAAAAGAAGCCCTGCAACCCTTGTTCTATTCAAGGGAAGAAATGATGAAGATGACCAATCATGTAGAGGAAATACAATTCTTTGCTTTTGAGCTAAATGCCTTTAATGAAAAGTAGGAATGGAAGGTTAATAGGGAAAAGAGGAAAGAAATAAACTATGAGGAAGTACAGGAGATCATACAAAGGCTCAGGGATGGACACCTAGAGGTGTTCTCAAATTGACCCTTTGGACCATGAAGAAGTTTTGGAAAAGAAGTCCCCCACACTTAAAGATTTCCCTAAAACCAATTTTCAGCCTTTCGGCCTTTCGACCGTCGCAAATGATCCAACCCTTCATCCTTTTAGCCTTCGAAGATTTTTGGCCTGAATTTTTGGCCTTTTGGCCCTCAAATTTTTTGGCCTTTTGACCCTTCGAGTTTTCAGCCTTTTTGGCCTTCTGGGTATTTTGGGCTTTTCGGCCTCTGATAGATCCAAACTTTGGACCAAAGTTTTGATGATAAACACTTAGAAGATTTGACACTAGAAATTTTTTAGAGTTGAGGTCAGGGTCCAAAAAACTGGGTGTTTCCAGTGAGATCACATTTTTCTACAACAGTTGAACTCCAAATCTAATTGATGGTCAACTTGAGTTCATTTTGAAAGAACTAAGGGTTCCCTATCAGTCTCCACCGTCAGAAGAGCTTCCAGATAAAGATTCCAAGAAAGACTTCCAGAAACAAGAAGAAGGCTCTGAGTTTTCTAAAGAAACCCCTTCTTCTTTTCTCTTTCTTCTTGGCGAGTTTGACCCTCATTGCATGGGCAAACTGATTGTAAATGGGTTCATGGATCAATGCAAGTTATCTAGTGTTAGTTAAATATAGTTTCCCTTCTAGTAAATTTTTAGTTTAAATTATTTTTTCTCTTTGATACCCTAAATTCAGAATTCAAAGTTGTGGATCAAATTCCATATATATTGTAATCACAAAATCAATGTAAAGGTCAGATTCTTAATGCAATAAAGATATACATTTGGTGCTTCATTTGTGGTGTGTGAATTGCTGCTACCAATGGGAAATTATTTATTGTATGCTTGCATTGTTCATTATTTTTAGAGAGCCTCTTGTTTATTGTGCTTCAAATTCACGTTTCTTTTAGTTGGAGTTTGTTGTTGATTACTTTACCTTGCTGTGACGAATGTATGGAAGAGATCATCTTTGGGCTTAACGATAAATCTGTCTCGTGGGTGCGCACATCTTGGTGGCTTTGCAATTTGATCAATTTTGAATATCTTTCATGAGTGAATACATCTTCTCTCCAAACGCTTGCATCTATGGGGTAGTGAATTGTGACTTGGTCTGATTTATGCTTCGTGGGTTTACTCCAAATCTCTCCCATCATTCAATTCACAAGGAAGGGTTTACAATGGTTTATGTCCATAGGACTTCATTTTTAGTCATTTTCTTGTTTCTCATTACTCTACTCCCTACTCTCTTCCATCTTTTAAATTCTAAAAATCTAAACATCTTAAGAATACCAAAATTACATTCTATTTACAAATCCCATATGTTAACGGAACATACCAAAAAAGAACTAAAGTGTTTTGTAGTTTGATGTCTTGAACGAACCAGAAAAGGCCTCCTCATGAACAATCATATTTATCTTCAACTAAGTAACCAAGAAGGTTGTGACCCAACCTCGGAGAACCTTGGGAATAACCTCGTTATTCTTTCAAGAGAGGAAATAAAATCTCAAGATCCTAGCAAGTTGGCTTGTGTCAAAACAATGCTCAACAGAAGTGGTGCTAGAAGGAGTGCCTTAAGACTCAAAAGTTGGATAACATTGGATCTTTCTCTCCAGAGAGATTTGAGCGAGTGCTTAGATCATCTCCGAAGAGAGGCAAGTTCCTTGAACTCACCCATTATCATAAAGCTCGCAAAAACAAAGGAAAGAACAAAGAAAAATCCTCTTCCCATCTTACTGAGTCCCATAATTCTTTTGGACAAAAATTACATATCGCTGCCTCGACTGTCATCATAGCCATAAAGAAAAATTAGAATTTACAAAATCAGAATTTGTAGAAACCTATTCGATGGCCCTTTTTTCCAATGCAACTAGCTCACCCCTAAATTTTGTTGGGAAACTCCATGAGTTACCAAAAAATCCAGAGAAGTTTTGCACCTAGTTTATATATGGAAAATCAAGGACAGCAGAAGAACACATTCGCGCCTTCAAGGAAATTTGCAACCGTAAAGAGATTGCCCACCAAGATGTTGTTTTCTATCTATTCCCATACACCTTGGGAGAGTTTTCTTACAATTGGTACTTAAAATTACCACGAGGATCAATCTCTACGTGGAACGAGTTTGAAACCAAATTCCTCAATCAATTCAAACTGTATGTGGATCCGGCCATGACACATCACCAGTTCATTACCACAAGGAAAGATCCTAAAGAGCCTATCGCTATGTTCAACCATCATTTTCACAAGATGCATCAGAAGTTGGAAGCTCCTTACACCATACCAGAAGAGGCTGTCATACAAGTTTACTTAAAAGCATTGGATCCTTTTACCTCAATCTTTCTGAGGAGGCTTCCACCGACAAATAGAGACATGATGGAAAAAATGTACAATGAAGCCATCATGTTCAGCCAGCAGATGGACCCAAAAGAAGGGATTTATGTAGCGGTACCTATCATGAATAACCTTGTTTTCCCACATCCGTTTGTAGAAAAAAATCAAGCTCTAACCATTCACATGCCTATGGTGAACCCCATTCCGACGCAACCATTTGCAGCCGCACCCCCATCTATTACTTATCCAGGTTATGAAGCTCACAAGACAATGTTTGTGGAGTAGAGAGTTGTGCCCCAAGCAGAGCCTGATACTCTCATGGCCTCTGAAATAGATGCCATGAAGAAGACATTATCCCAACTCACCAACGAGCTCACCCATATGAAGTTGAATCCATCTCAGAATCAAGGTGGGTATCAACAGGAACCTGCCGGTCCAAATACATATCCTCAAAATCCAAATTAGAATTTCAACAGATACAATAACAACAATGGCAATACATAGGATAAGACATTTGGGAAAAAAAGACCAAACAGGCCATGGAACACTAGACCCAATAACGTCAGCATCCCAGCAGACAATGCCAATGCTTACAAGGCATCAGAGGCTAATTTTGTCGGGGCTCCAAATTCACACCAAGGAAATAATGGGTATGGGAGAAAATCCCATGACCATTACATCCAGAATCCAGAGGAGCCTCCGGTGCAATTCAATTCTATGGTGTTCGATTCCTATGAGTTTGGACAGGAGGGAGGTTCGAATGATTTTGCAGGAGAAGATGCATTCGTGTTTCCCTTACAAAAAGAGAATGAACCTGAGTATTCTGAAGTACACACTTTACAAAATGATCAAAGAAACTCATACAACCTTCAGAGTAGAAAGGAGCCTCTCACAGATGGTATTCCCCCAGACAAACAACCAACTCCACCGGATCCTTGAGCTAGTAACAATCCCATGCCTCCTAAAGGCCCGAATGGTCCTACACCTCCTACAAAAAGTACGTATGCTGGCTACAGGGGTGCTTCATGGTCAAGTGAAAAATACAACATAGATGATGAACTGAAGAAAACCAAAGCAAACATATCTATGTTTGAATTACTGTCAGGTTGCCCATCTCAGAAGGAGGCCCTTCTAAGATCTCTAGACCACTCTAAACCTAGCTCATCAACCAAAAATGCAAGGGAACCTACATCTAGCATCAACACATCTAAGGATTTTCCCATTATGTTCAAAGATAGGATGGAGGTCCCACCATTCTTACTTAGTCTACTGATGTTTGGAAAGAACTTACATAATTGCCTTATTGAATCAGGAGCTTCATGCAATGTCATGCCTCTGTCAATTTGTCAGAAGTTGGGGATGGTGCCCCAAGTAACAAACCAAGTGGTCATGCAATTGGATAAAACCAAGGCCAAGGTAATCGGTGTGCTTAAAGATGTACACATCCAATTATTAGTAGATCCCAGAATACAAGAATGCATAGATGTACATATAGTAGACATACATGAAACTTATGGGATGCTATTAAGTCGAGAATAGACCAAGTGCTTGAGAGGTTGGCTTTCCACAGATTTCACCCAGTTGTGGCTACCATAGAGAGGCCTAAACAACTAGATCAAGATTTATGCAGAGCCTAAATTGAGACAGATGGTCACCAAGTACAATGCCCTGAATGAAGTCATGTTCACCCAGACGGACCTGGGCACTTATCGGATGGATGACATCCTCATGTTCCAAATCCAAGAGGACCTAGAATCAGACCACACCCCCATTCTGGGTCTCTTGGAGCCAGATATCAATGATGACATCTTCTAACACTTCATCAACAACACTAGGGTCAACCTGTGACACTTGGGACAAGACGCAGATCCTAACATTTTGTTACTACCAGGGTACTGTCGACTACACCAAGCTAGGAGTTCACATGCCCCAGTTCCCAGGAAGCATTATCAAGGGTATTGAACCAAATAACCTCATCGAGTAAGCTATCATAGACCCCTACAATAAAAAAGGACATCCTCGAGACCAAGGACAAGAATAACATCCCGCCAGAGGTAGATGTCCCAGTTCCTAAAATCACCGCAAGCCAAGATCAGGATAGTGGGTCAGATTCCAATGAAAGAAGCCCGACCTCAAACATACTTAGTGAGTGGAGTACCTCTGATGACAGAGCATGCCCCCCTTATAAAGGAATGCTAGAAGACAAGGGAGGTGAAAGTTCCAAGATCACCAGACCCAGGCATACCCAAGGTATGGGAGAATCAACCTCTTCTGACAGTGATGGGGAGAAAGGGCAGAGACTTAAAACCAGGGACCCTCTAAAGAGAAAATTGGCCAGAACCAATCCTGCCAGGCAACCCCAGATATGGAAATTGCACTTTGATAGTTCCAAATGTAAATAGGGAGAAGGCGTAGGGATCGAATTGATAAATGTGAGAGGTAAGTCTTTCTATGCCGCTTATAGGTAACAATTTTTGTGCACTAATAATATTGCGGAGTATGAAGCATTGATCCACATACTCCTCCTAGCACACGCGAAAGGAATAAGAATCCTAAAAGTAGAAGGGGAATCTCAATTGGTTTTCAAGCAGATCTATAGTCAGTATACTTGCAGTGACAAAAGGCTCTCAGCTTACCGGAATAAAGCATGGGACCTGATCAATGACTTCGATGCTTTCGACATCAAAACCATCCCAAGAAGAAGAAATGTCATTGCCGACACCTTGGCCATGTTGGCCAGTTCATTACATCCAATGGAAAAATCCAAGTTGAAGAAATTATCAATTGAACTTGTCGCAGCTCCGACCATTCCAGAAAATGTCACTAACTTTCAAGTCTTCCAGGACGATCAACACATTTTGGAGTTTATCATGTGCACTGCTGTGTTCGAAAAAAAAATCATTGACGAGGAAAAGGAAGGTGAAGAAATAGTTGAACACAAAGCTCCTGATGATCAAGGTGTTATAAATCTAAGAACCAATGCCATACCCAAAGTGATGATAGAACTAGAGAGGATTTTTGACAGTGACAAGACTGCAGTAGGGAGATGCCCAGATGTAACACCAAATGGTAAAGAATGTGATACCTACAACCTTGGCACAAAAGAGGAATCTAGGGAGGTCCACATTGGGAAGGTAGGAACCAAAGAAGAAAAGGAGAAAATGGTCCATCTCCTCACTAAATATCAAGATGTCATAGCATGGAGCTATGAAGAATTGAAGACATATGACACCTCAGTCATAGTACACAACATCCCTCTGAAACCAGATTCCAAGCCTTTCTGGCAGTGGTAGAGGCCTATGAACCCTACCATGGAACCCTTGATTCAAAAGGAGGTTCAAAAGTTTCTCAATGCTAGGATCATCTTTCCAATCTGGCATTCCATGTGGGTTGCAAACCTGGTGCCTGTAAGAAAGAAAATTGGAGAGATTAGATTGTGCATGGATTTACGGAACCTCAACAAATCTTCTCAGAAGGAGAATTACCTGCTCCTATCTCTCGACGAACTACTGTAAAAGATCAATGGGTCCCAAATGATGTCCTTTCTAGATGGTTATTCAGGCTACAACTAGGTGATGGTGCAGGAGGAAGATAGGGTGAAAATGACTTTCACAACCAAATGGGGAACCTTCACCTACCGCCGGATGCCTTTCAGACTGATTAACGCAGGGGCCACTTTTCAGAGGGAAATGGAAATAGCTTTCAAAGGACTAGTTGGGAAGTGAATTATCATCTATATGGATGACCTCAAAAATTTCTCAAAACAAAGAGCTGACCATTTAAGTGACCTCAAAAAATTCCTTCAAAGATGCAGGGAATTCAGGATTTACCTCAATCCCAAGAAATGTGTGTTTGGGGTAACTGAAAGCAAACTCTTGGGAAATATCATCTCAGAGAAGGGGATAGCCATAGATCTTGATAGGGTGGAATCCATTCTAAAATTGACACTGCCACACAGCCACAAAGAGCTGAAATCTTTCTTCAAGAAGATAAACTTCGTAAGGAAGTTCATTAGTGGTTTCGCAGAAATAGTAAAACTGTTGAACGACATGCTCAAGAAGGATGCCAAGATTGAATGGACTCTCCTAGCCAATAAATATTTTGAGGATATTAAGAACACCATCGCTATGACATCAGTCCTGGTAAGCCCAGACTATACTATCCCTTTCAAGGTTTACTCTTTTGCATCTAAGCACTCATGTGTGGGCATCCTCACACAGAAGAAGAATAGTGAAGACAAAAGACCCATAGATTTCATGAGTTTCCCTTTCAAAGATGCTAAGCTTAGGTACCCAAAATTGGATAAAAAATCATTCACTCTTGTCAAAGTGGTGAAAAAATTCAGACATTACATCTTGAGAAGTAAAGTCATTCGGGTAGTTCTAGACGCAGCCGTAAAGTCCCTTTTGATGTAGAATTAGTTGGGAGAGCGGAGAGGAAAATGGATGGCCATCCTCTAAGAGTTTGACCTTGAAATCCAACCAATGAAAGTAGTAATGGGCTAAGGCCCAATGAAGCTGATCTCTAAGGTTGAAGAAGGACTAGTTTGCCAAACCTAAACCGATCAAGGTGTGATAAGTGATGTATGGTACCAAGACATAGTGTATTATTTTCTGCAAAACCGTTTCCTGGAGGAAATGAGTGGTTCTTAGAGAAGAACCTTGAGAATCAAGAGTATATCCTACATGTTGAAGAATGGACAACTTTACAAATGCAATTATGAAGGCCTATACCTAAGGTGCCTGGACAGACTTGAGGCAAAGCAAATCCTAGAAAATTTCCATGACAAATACGGAATGGGACATGGGTCAACTGACGCAATGGCTCACCAAATATTAAGGGTAGGATATTTCTGGCCTACAATATTCAGAGACATAAGTGAACATGTGAGATCTTGCCACACTTGCCAAACTAGCGCAACTTGAGAGAGAAACCCTGTAATGCCCCTACAACCAGTATATGAGGTACACCCGTTTGCCTAATGGGGCTTAGATTTTGTTGGAATGATTAACCCCCCTTTGTCTATAGGACACAAGTTCATCCTGATAGCTATTGACTATTGCACACGCTGGATGAAAGCTCAAGCACTAAAGAATTATACCATAAAGGTCATGACTATATTCTTGGAGGAGTGCATCATAGCTAGGTTTGGGATGCCATTTTATCTGGTATGTGACAATTCTCCCTCTTTTTCTTTGGCCTTGCTGATGCAATGGGCCTTTAAGAACTAGGTAATCCTCAAGTTTTCTTCAAATTACTATCCAAAAGGTAATGGTGTAGTAGAGTCTACCAACAAGAACTTAACGACAGTGATCAAACACCTCTTGGATGACAACCCCAGGGATTGGCACACACAATTGAAGTACGCTTTGTAGACTGCTCACATAAGGATCAAAAATGCCTTGGGGACATATCCATATCAGCTAGTCTATGGCTTGCAACTGGTCTTCCCTATGAACTTAAAATTCCTAGTCCTCAGATTCATAGACCAATATGTGGGAGGAGAAGATCAAGTCCAAGTCTGGCTCATGAATCTCCTGAACTTAGAGGAGAAGTGAACATCTTCTCTAGAACACGTATCAAAACACCAAGCCATAGTCAAGAGGTGGTTCAAAAGTAGAGCCACCATTAAAGCCTTTAGGATCTCTGACCTTGTCCTCATGTGGGATAAGGCAAAAGAAAATCCGTGCAACCACACCAAGTTCCAAAGATTGTGGACAGGCCCTTGTCAAATATCAGAGATCCTGGGGGAAAACACTTTTAGGATCAGCATGTTGAATGGAGAGTTGACCCCATTTCCAGTCGATGGGCATTTCCTCAAACATTACTTTGAATCCTAAGTGGGGTTGCTTCCATCCCTTGTACCATAGTTTCCCTTTTCAGTTCTTTCCTTTCTTTTCTTTTTTCGCCCTCGCTGTCAGTCCTTTCTTCCTTTCTTTTGTCGGGGCTTGTTTGTTGTTTTGGGTTAGTGTGTTCTCGGATCCATTCCAAAGTAGTCCATAAATTAGAGCAAGGGTATTTCTCAATCAATTCTCCAAGAGAAATGTGCAATGCAAAGAACATTTTCCAAAAGGTGAAGTGATGACAGCTATCAATGATCAACAAGAAGAAGTTCAAGGCTTGGTCATCCTGATCACAAAATACACTAAAAGGTAACACTCAAAGAGAAATGGTTCCTTGAATGTTCGACAGTTGTGACTGACACTAGTGCATGGATTCAGGTACTCACTGATCTAGAACCCAGGTCTGAACGAATGCAAAGGCAGTGGAAAAAAAAAAGAGAATAGTTGAAGGGAGTAGAAAAGCAAGCACACAAGAAGAAAAGTATCCCAAAGAGGCCACAAGTGTGAAATCTTGGTGACACAGCCCAATCATTGGCTAGATCAGATTAAAAAAGAGAATTTCATTGCTATAAACCTGAACACATGGAGTACACAAAAATTTGGGGCTCAATACATTTCAAGAGCACACGGAAGAAGTAAAATGACTATCCAAAAGATGAAACTCTCAAAAGGAAAGAAAGCTACAACCTAGCAAATAGAGCAGACTTGGGCCACTATGGAAACCTCTACCAGGGCTATGAACACCCAAATGGTAGTAGAGAAAGGTTATACTTGGGATTTGGGGAAAAATTTGTTAGGGCTATGAATTCCTGAATGGAAGAAAATATCTTTCCGGGAAGCACTGGTCTACTTGGTGAAGGTTGGGAGCAACTGACCGATGTTCTGGTTACCACAATCAAGGGTTAAGGAATGGATGCACATGAACACACATTGGGAGCTAGCGGAGAACCCCAAATTGAAAGTCATTGAAATATTGGTTGACACTAGCACCTCTTGGCCTTATTCTGGTGCAAAGTTACAGCCTGGGAGAGTAATGATGATAGAGAAATGCCTTGGTCATTCCTCCTTTTATTGGGCTATTTGTTGTGGGTCCACAATACACACCCCAGTTTTTTGGTCCTCTGACCATGGGGACCCCCCTTTCTTTTTATTTGTGGTTTTTTGGTCTTGTTTTCCCCTTTGAGTCCTCACTCGACCAGCTTCAGAAGAACAGGCGTCAGCATGATCTTAAGGAAAAAACACTTTTTCAGCCTTTCAGCATTTCGGGGACCTTGGTACTCTGAAACATCAAAATGGTTGAAAGGCCGAAAGTCGGTCCTTTTGGTGTTTTCAAAATTCAAAAAAACCAAAAGTTCAAAGGTGTCTACCTCTAAAATTTTGGTGTTTCAGACACCAAAACCACCGAAAGCACTGACATCAAAGCCCGTAGGTTATAAGTTGCGAAGGCCCAAATTTGAAAACACTGTGCATCCTTGATTCTAATTTTCTTGAGAGCTCGCAGCTATAACATTTTCTCCTTCAGCCCTAAGCTTGACTGGATGCAGGCCTCCAGCTTCATTGTGCCATCCTCCTTGCTCCTAACCTCTCTGAGTTAGGTCTCGTTTTCTGCCTCTCATTCTCTTTCTCCTCCTGGTTTTCTTTTAAATTTTTTAAAGATTTTTTCCCCCTAGTGCTTTTCCAGCCTAGGGCATGCTTCCTCTTTCTCCCTTGGTCTCTAAGGGCCCTTGGGCCACTTTGTTTTCATGGGAGGTCCATCTGTGTCGAGTCAGGTTTTTCCCTCTAGGTTTGTTGTGTTAGGGTTTTGTCTGTCGCGACCTTTGTCACAGGTTTTTGGCCTCTAAAAGGATGAAAACTAGGTCATGGTTGTATATCTTGTTGTCAAAGATTCATCCCTTTTAGTGTTTCAAACCTCTGAAACATCTGAAACCTCAATAGGACCAAATCCCTGAAAGTCTTGTCCCTCATCGCTATTTTAGAGACTCGAACTCTTTGGCATTTTGGACCCCTAGAAGGCCCAAAATCCTGACAGATCCAAGTCTCTGAAACCTGGTCTTCAAGCTTTAGGATTTTCAGCATCCACAAAACTTTCAGACTTTCGGATACCAAAAGGTCTGCAACAAACTCACTACGAATGGTGACTTTTTGCACTTTCGGCCTTTTCAGCCTTTGAGACATTATTCACTGTCTGAAACCCTGAAAGTGCAAAAAAATTGTATTCTTGGTGACTTAGAGAGTTTTTCTATGTTTTCTTAGTTTAGTCAGCTTTCTTTCAATTTCTTCTCCAAATAAGATACTGATACTTGTATGTTTTATTACAGGAATGCCTAAGAAAAAGACTAATTCCCCCATGAAGTACCTATACAAGGGGAACACTCCCCCTTCAAAGATTAGCAACAAGCATAGTGAGATAACTGACACTGATATTAGGAACGTGGATTGGGATGACTTCCTTACAAGATGTGGTAAACCAGTCGAGAGATCAGAGGATTGTATCTCCCTGGTATTACCAGGACTAGTTAGTGCAAAAGCCCACCTAGTAGTCATATCTTTGCCTGAACTAATCATGACCCTGGCCAATCACTACAACTTTGATGAGAGGGTGGTCTAGAATATAGAGGGCCAAACAGTATTGGATATCCGACCTGATGTCATAGAAGATGTTTTCCATCTCTAGAAAGGCATGGACAAGTTCTATTACTTCTTCATAGAAAAAGGACACTTATGGTTCAAAAACAAAGGGGAGGAAGCTTATGAAATAGTTAATAATCACTACCTAGAGAAACCTCTCCCCAAAAATAAGCTGGACAAAATAGACTTGAGGAGAGGATACATGAAAGATGACATCAAGGAAGAAATAACAATGATAAGAAGAGTATATGGGTTACCACAATCATTCCAACTAGAGAATTGGATGATTCTTCTTATAGAAAGACTCAGGGGCCACAGGTCCAGGTTCGACTGGGGAACTATCAGTAGTGACAAGTTGGATGAATAGCTAGTGGCGGTGAAACACAACCCTAAGTTCTATATGAGTACTTACGTGGTGTACTTACTAGCAACAAGGGAAGATTACCCAGGGCTCATAAAGAGAGGGAGCCTAAATGATCCCAATGCATGACCTCACATCATATACCCCCAATTGCAAAAAAGGGAAATTTTTTTTGAGGATAGACCAGACTACCAGATAGTCAATGATGCCTTCATTTTTGCAATCATTTGATCTATTGAGGGTAATTTTGCAGAAAGGATGTCAGAGGAAGCAACAAAAAAGGTGAGGGCCATAGGCGCCTATTACATACAATTCAGAACCTTCAAATACATTTGAATAGCAGGATCAACGGTGAATCCGAAGAAGTTTCCTAGATATATATCCGATTGGATAATCATTTTGGAAATGGACCGGTATCTCGCAGATGCCTATGAATATATAAAACACAAGAAGAAGCATTGTTGGGATTTCCCCATCTCACTGGGACCATATACCCTATAGGACATGAAGGTCTATAAATCTTTGGCCTTCGAATGGGATGACTGTCCCCTACAACTCTACGACACAATGTGGCCCTAATTTAACCCTATAGGCACATACAACCACATTATTGGAAAGTTCTACATTGATGAACCACACCTAGAGGATCACTGGATGAACTGCATATATGATCATGAGGTTAGAATCTGGGATTATTGTAGAATGACTCTTAGCTTGGCTAAGGAAGTCATAAAGACCCTTATTCCACAAAAAGTTTGGGAATATGACTCAGAAGAGGTCCTGGAGGCCATCTATACAGATGCCAAAATATATGACCGACCCATCATGAACGCAGAGGTCGACAAAGATGAGAATACTGACATAAATTTCCAGGAAAGACACGTAATGAGAACAATGGAAGAATGGATCAAGAGGCCCTACAAAATGAGCCTAATACCTATGAAAACAATGATGGATCCACCCAAGAAGGAAGATAAACAACATGGAGAGATAAAAATAGTGCCCCAATACAAGAAGGCATCACCAAAGAAGCTGAGCATGGTGTATGGTCATGAATGGGTAGTATAGTACAGGTCAAACCCAAGGCCCAAGGCTCCTAAAAAAAGAATGACTGGATAGATAGATCCTCCTACAGGGAAAGCACAGGTTGCACCGGATGAGGGACCTTCTACTTCTAGACAATCTCCTCCTATCACCGGAAAGGGGAAGAAGAGATACAAGAGAAAGAAAACTTCTGCACCTCTGTAATTAGAAACCATATAGGAGGACCCGCAAGAGGAGGAGGAGGAAGATGTCCCTCTAGTTAAAAGAATGAGGTCTCAAAAAAGAAGAGAAAAGGAGACTATTAGAAAGCACTAGGAGGATCCTAAAGAGAAAGATAACCCCTTATATGCTCTAGGATCAGATGAGTTCTAGATGTTAGACTTTTAAGGTCTAGAAGGTTTTTTGACCAGGGCCATGTTACACTAGGTTATACAACTAGATATGAAGCAGGTGGTCCTTCTCTTTTTCAACCACAGGTGATCTTAACCCTGCCTCCTATTCAATTCACTAATCCAAAGCCAAATACAACCAAGGTGGGAGATAATTCTAAGGCAAATCAAGGGTCCATAAATCAAGAGTCTCCAATAACTAAATGGGTGACTACCAATGAGCCTACCGCAAGGACCAATACTATTATAACACTCCTTCACATCCCCACTCCACCAACTACTCTCCCACCTCCTATTCCTACTCCACCCCCATTTCTCACAACTCCACCAACTACTCTTCCATTTCCAATCCTGAATCTCTCAACAACTACTCCACCATCGCCAAACCCAATGACTGGCCACATCCCAACACCGGGAGGATCAATAACTAGAGAGGCTACATCGGCCTTCAAAATCATAGTGGGGGTTATGGCTAGCCTCAATACTAAAGCCTCGGTTAGTTCCTTAGGAGAGGAAGACAAAAGTCAGGAAATGCAAGAGGGAGACAAGGAAAAAGAAGAAAAGAGGGAAGAAGGAGAACGCCAAGGAAAAGGGAGTGAATGGGAATAGAGGCAATAACAAGGAGAGTAGAAAGACAAAGAAGTGACTCCAAGATCTTAAAGTTTAGATTCAATTCTTCAAATTACCCCATATGAGCCGGTCACTACATCTAATAAACCCACCTAGTTTACCAAAGAAATTAAGTTCAGGAGAAGAACCTATTCAGATGAAGATGAAGGGGAGAACATGGACATAGCATCCTTAGGACAAGCCTTTGATAAAAAAAAAATTATATTACCATCCTGAACAATGTCCTACATCACTCAGGATACTACGGGACACTGGAAGGCATAGGTTGCAGTCCCATCTGCCAACACTTCTCAAGCCCCAACCACCTCAGAAGACTATACATTGAAGGAGGTAGATTTGGGGGAACCTACCAGGGAGGGGAGAAAGACACTAGTAGCCTTAGGGCTCAAACATACTCTAGGTTTTATGAGTAAAGACAAAGAGACCATAAGGGCCTTGACTAAAAAAATGAAGCCTTGAAGAGATTCATCCAAAAAATGGTTGGTCCCATTGACCCTAACTACCCAGAGGCGTCACTACAGGCAGTGTTGGATAAAAGAAATTCCCCAAACTTACCAGTTGGTCTAAATCTCTCCTTCATCAAAGAAAATGTAGATTAGAAGGAGGATTTTGAGAAATACAGGGAAGGTGACATCAAGAAAATATTCAAACCCTACAGGGTTATTCTAATAGAGGCTGCAAATTTGATAGATTTGATGACAAATGATGGTGGCCTGGAATCGAAGACCAGCAAATGGAGAGCCATTCTCCAAGATCTACAGATCATCAGAAAAAAACGCTTCCAGATCTTGGTAAAAATATATGAAGGTGAGGAGCTAGACAAGTTTGAGACATGGATCAAGCGCATGACCAAGATAGTTGGTATTTATGATATATCTCAAGCTTCCATATTGGGTAAGAAGAAGGAGGTCTTGGAATGGGTCGAGGAAATAGATATCTTCTTCACAAGGATCAGCCTTGACTTATACTGGGATGAAGGTAAGCATGTCTTATGGCCATCCAAAGAAGTGGTCCAACAATTGAATGACATTATGGTAGGTACATGGACCAAGGAAGCCCTCCAACAGTTGTTCTATTGAAAGGAAGAAATGATGAATATGACCAATCACGTAGAGGAAATCCAATTCTTCACTTTCGAGCTAACTACCTTTAAAGAAAAGCAAGAATGGAAGGTTAATAGGGCAAAGATGAAATAAATAAACTACGAGGAAGTCCAGGAGATCATACAAAGGCTCAAGGATGGACACCTAGAGGTGTTCTCAAATTGACCCTATGGACCATGAAGAAGTTTTGGAAAAGAAGTCCCCCATACTTAAAGATTTCCCTAAAAGAAATTTTTGGCCTTTCAGATTTTCGGACCTCACAAATGATCCAACCCTTTGGCCTTTTGGCCTTCTGCCCTACAGAATTTTTGGCCTTTCAACCCTTAAAGTTTTCAGCCTTTCAGCCCTCCAATTTTTTGGCCTTTTTGACCTTCTGGGTATTTCGGCCTTTTTGGCCTCTGAAAGATCCAAACTTTGGACCAAGGTTTCGATGATAAACACTTAGAATATTTGACACTAGAAAATTTTTAGAGTGTAGGTCGAGGTCCAAAAAATTGGGTGTTTCCAGCGAGATCACATTTTTCCACACAAGTTGAACTATAGATCTAATTGATGGTCAACTTGAGTTTGTTTTGAAAGAAATAAGTGTTAGATTTGATAAACAACAAATCTTCCCAAGAACACCTGCATGCAAGACTGTTACAGACTCGAAGCAAAGACATAAGACTATGGCGGCCAAAAATCCAGAGAGTTGAAATCCATGTTGAAAAGAATAAAACTTCTATTAACAACAATACTGAATACAATCTCGATAATGAAATACAAAGCGGTGAGTCCTTATAAAAGGATACCAAAACCCTAAAAGGGAAACCCTAAAGAAATAGAAAGCTGCCTAAGTATAACTTAAGCAAAGATTAGATAGACTAATAATTAAATGAATTAATTATTAGCTATACTAAGACTACTCTAACACCCCCCCTTAAGTGTAACTTAGGGAGAAGCAAAACAACTAAACTACTACAGAAAGCAGGAAAGATGGGTCCCGGCAACAAGGCCTGATCAGGTACCCAAAACAAGAAAGAAACTAGATGAAGGAAACTAAGCCTTCAATCTAGGGAAAAGATGTCCCAGAGAAAGGAACAAGAATGAGCAAGAAACATCTCCGAAGCAAGGAACTGTAAACTCTATCAGGATAAACTGCTAGAACCCCCACTGAAGTGCATAACCAGGTAGAGAAGACAATGTTTGAAGAGCTGATCAATCAAACCAGGAAGCAATAGAACCAACAGGTGAACCCCCCCCATAATGCTGAACTGAGAGAGGTGACAAGAACACTGAAATGCATGCCAAAAACATCTGTAGAAAGTAGAACCAGAAACACCAACAGTGCAATAGAAGTACAAACACAGGATAAAGGGTGGTGTCATCGACACATAGCATGGGCTAATTTCATGGAAGGTATGCTCACTTGACAAAGGTGGATGCGCCTAAAATGGCATAAACATCATAACCCCCCATGGCACTTTATAACAGAGTGCGAGTACAACAACACACAAGGTGTACAAGATCCTAGAAATGTAGAAGTAGGCACTTTATCTGAGTGCATTTATAGAATAAAGATGCATCAGAAGAAGCATACAAGCTCAGAAGTCAGAAAGAAGAGTGAGCTAGAAGATCAGAAGAAGAGATCCCAGGACCTGTAGACCCAAGCAATCCACCAGAGTGCATAAAC